>NW_022046282.1:5082-16222 GCF_001654015.2 Drosophila navojoa | reverse complement strand
AGAATATAGAATATAGAATATAGAATATAGAATATAGAATATAGAATATAGAATTGTCGATTCCTGGGGCTATGCACATACAGTACATCGCTTTAGCCGGCTCGTGTCACGCGCTCAGCTCTAGCGCCTCGGTGGATTGTCAACATGAATATGACGAAAAATTTAACAACGCAACAGTGCAAAATAATTGCAAGCAAACAACATTTTTCTTTTGCACGAACAGACCAGAGCATATACAAACACACACTAGCACATACACACACACACACGCACACATATACATATGACGCTATTGTATAGTAGAATGCAACATAGTTTGCACTTTCACCCGTTGCAGCGGCGACGCCTGCTGAATGCTTCCTGGCTGCTCACGCACACACACACGCTGTGGGTCACATGCACACACACACACTCGCACACACACGTATGCGTCGCGTCAGGCAGCGCATCGCCTGTAATGAAGCAAATTTGCTTAATTGCGTCGCTGCAGCAAACAAAAATATTGCGCATACGCACCCATGGCCAAGTGAGTGGATGTGGTGGGGGGGAGGGGTGGGCGCAGAGCGGCATGCGGCATACTCTATGTGGCATGTGGTATGTGGCATAAAACTCTGCTCGGCTCTGGCTTCAGCTTGGGTTTGGGCTTGGGCTTGGGCTCTTAAAAAACTTTCCTGCATTGCATTGCAGGAAGTGTTGCAACATTTCGCGGAAGTGAGAAACATGCACACAAAATGCAACCAAGCAGCAAATGTGCCACATACACAACCACACACACACACACACACACATACACAAGATGGCGTTCTTGCTCTTCTAGCAGTCGGCAAGCAGCTATTGCCCTCACGCGCATAAAGTGCGTTGTTTTATTAACCGATTTGTGAAGTTCATTTGACTTTTACTTTGCTCCAGACTTTTATTTATTTATTATTCGTTTATGCTTGGAGGCATGTGGCAGGCGGCAGCTGGCAGCTGGCAGGCGGCACGCATTGAGAAATTATCCTTAAGCACGCCAATAAAAAATTCGCCTGCAAAAGGTCAACTATTTATAATTGGCTTTTGTTCACATTTCTCTTCGCTCTTTGTTGCAATTTTGGCACCTGAAGCGCCGAGCGCATTGATAAGAAATGTGGAAAGTGAAGCCCTGCTGCGGGTGTCATCGACCGCACACATACGCTGTCAGCTGAACAATAGATAGGCATACTCTAGGATAGATAGCTAGTAGCCGACTAGCTGATACCCTGTTTGGAATAGATCTCATCTTTGTATACTCTAGTGATGTCTTATTCTCTAGTCTTATAATATAATGTAGACTCTTATACTGTAGACTCTTATACTGTTATCTTTAAGAGTATCTTATCTATATATTATAAGAGTATCTTCTGTTAGAGTAGATCTCATTTTTGTATACTCTTGCGGTGTCTTATACTCTAGTCTTATAATATAATGTAGACTGTTATAATCTTATCTTCAAGAGTATCTTATTGTATATTATAAGAGCATCTTTCATTAGAATAGATCTCATCTTTGTATACTCTTGCAGTGTCTTATACTCTAGTCTTATAATATAATGTAGACTCTTAGACTGTTATACTGTTATCCTTAAGAGTCGCAATGAGTTGTTACACCTTTTACTCTCATATTCTTCTATATTCTTCTACTCTTATATTATTATATTATATATATACCCCAAGGACTAGGTATTTATGAAAGTCAATCATTCCTCAGCTCCGTTCCCTCTCCCTTTGTGACACACACACACTCTCTCCCTCTCTCTCCCTCTCTCACTCTCTCTCTCATTTCTATAATAGCTTACAAGATTTCTGTTTCGGTTTCGATTTCAGTTTGTATTTCAGCTTCAGCTTCATTTTTTACGAGCTCTTCGAAACGAGTCGTTTGTACATATTGTATACAACTGTGGGGCGGGGCGCTTGAATTAATGGTGCCACGCCCATGAGCTCATATACACACATATGTGTGTATGTACATAAAAAAAAAACACCGGCAATAAACTGATATTTAAGCTCTGATTTAATGGCGCGATACGTAAACCGCGCCGAGGGGCTGATTGATTTAACTGATGCACCCCACGCTCCCCACCCCCTCTGCAGTCCCACAATTGAAGAGGACTCCGATTCATTCTCTAGTCTCCCCCATCTCTGACACTCTTTAAAGAGAATCCCTACGCTCTCCCCCCCTGCTTCATGTTCGCTTGATATTCTACACCCTCAACCCTTTTTGCAACCTTCCAAACGACCTGTGCACCCCTACTCCATTTCTTCTGTGCCGTACCGCTACGCGACTCCTACACCCTCCCCTCGGCCGCTTTGCTTCCATAACCTAGCCATTTGACCATTGGCCATTTGATTGATGGCGCTTAAAGTTGTTACCTTAAAGCGCTACATACGCCCACGGCACGCCTACTTTTACTAACGTCCATAGCAACAAAAAAATGAGGGTAGCCACCGCCAACTACTCTACCCACATCACCTGACCCCGCTTTCAGCTAGACGATTTATATTGCAGCTTTTTGTAATACATTTTTAATTTTACGCCCAGCGAAAAGCGAAATCAATTCAGTTTTTCTTTTTTCTCATACTCTGTACACGCAACATACAACATTGGGTAGCTGCAGTTGCTGGGATACTTGTGAGAAGAACGTTTCTGGCATGTGGAACAGTAGTTGCAACTAAAACTGCGAGTGTTTCGTCTAGTAGAAACAGCTTCGATTGTTATCGATACATCGATACTTTGTATTTCTCTTCGTTCTCTTTGTCCTAAATCCCAAGTGTATGCTTGAGCTTTGCTCGAGGCGCAAACATGAGCAATCCCTTCTGTAGATATGCATTTGAGGACCGTCCACCTGCTCCTGCTTAATATCCTACTATACCACACGAAGGAGCTCCTACTCTACCACACAGCTTCTTCTAGTGCACTCTGCTTCTATATACTCCCTATATATATGATATAGATTATATATTTGTATAACTCCGACTACATTCCACATATAGTCTTGCAGCTAGACATTGAAAGCCCTAACTTAATTATAGCTTCTCTAACTACAGGTTCCTTCCTCTTGCTTCATTGCAAATATCTACTATGCCGTACAATATCTTGTATATATATATGTGTTAGATATGATATATCAGTTAATTTATAGCCCATTGTGTGAATGACAAATGGCTGAGAAGCTACGGCAAAGCGCAACAGTTCTACGTGCACAAAGCCAAAGTCGCAACCGTGACCTAAGTCAGTCAACCCAATGACCCCAAAAATAGCCGACAGAGCCAGAGACTGCGAGAGAGAGAGAGGGGGAGATAGAGTGTGTGAGAGAGAAAGTTCAAAAGCGCAGGCATTTCAGCTAAAATTGTCCAAAACTATTTTAACGAAAGGATTATCCAACAGCTGGGAGGAGAGAGAGAGAGAGAGAGGGTAAGAGTGTGAGGGAGGCGGTAGGCGGTAGCAGGAAGGTTCTCTGTGTGTAGACAGACAGGCAGACGACAGCCGAGATAAGGAGCAGAGCGACAGAGAGAGAGAGAGAGATGGCGAGAGGTAGGGGCGTGGGCTGGAGGGGTATTCCATTTCAGTTGATTGACAAGCGACAGGCTGCGAGCAATGTCATTCACTCCGAAAAACAAGCAATGGGTGTGCGAAATGTTGAAATGAATCCGAAGCTGAAACTGAAACCAAAAACCAAGCTTCGAATCTCGCTGGAGCTAACAAGGGCATGGACCGAGTGGCATTGGGAGCCAGCATAAAGGGTAGCGCCAAGGGGCGGAGGGGAGGCTGGGAACATGGGGGCGCTACCCTGCTTCGGCTCGGTTCGGCTCCACTCTGCTCTGTTAGTTGAAATACTTTTTGCCGGCATTTGCATAAAAATAATTTGCATTTCGAACTTCACTTGTGCACGGCCAAAAACGCCTGTAAGAGGAGCGATCCAAGGGCTAAAAGTACACTGGGAAAAAATGGGGCTAGAGCAGCTGTACCGCCATCTCTTGCTGAGAAGAAAAGAATTAAGCAAACTAAGGCAAAAATTGTGGAAAATTATTTGAAAAAGATTTGCAAATGGAATTATATAAAAATATACAGCAAACACTTTCTGCTACACCCTTTTTTTTTAGCAGTGTATTGACACATTTTGAAGGCGTAACTCCGCATTTGAAGGCATCTAAAAACGAAGCTCAACAATTGAAATTGAATCAGCAACAAAAATCAGCATTCGAGCCGCAAGTAAATGAAATGCGTTCGCCTAACCGGGTTAGGCAGTTGGGGTAGTGCAGGAGGGCTGGGAGTGGGCCGGTTAGTGATGGGGCCTACCAAAAAGATGGGCGTAACCGCGCCTACAAATCACTAGAAATAATTTCGCATTCAACATCAGGCGTCAAAAGCAATTCAAATGTTTAAAAACTCATTTGAATACCGCAGCAAAACGCACAGATCTGCGGCTTTTGTTTTTTATACCCTATACCCTGTGGAAAAGCGCTTGACAACGTTGGGCATATTAGCTATTAGTGTAGAGTGCGCGATATTCCACAAGTGCAACAGTTTTTACTCTATAAACAAATGAATACAAATATAATTAATTAATTGTAAATACAACTTTGATCAAAAATTATCGATAAGTATCGGTGCTACAATATATTGCATTTATTATATTGTAGTAGATGAGTTAGTCTTAAGGCAAAAGTTGAATAGTTTTCATAGTACAAATAAATATCATATACCATCGTATTGCTCATCTATCAATAATATCTTAAAAGCTTTCGTTACGATATCATTAAATATCGATTACGAAAATATGTCCTTAGACTAATATACCTTAACTTCACAGAAAAACTAATTTAAATCAATCTTAAAGCAGAATACAGGGTATCTTCCAGTCGAGCTACTTTATGCAAAAAGAAACGCTTCCCAGCTCAGCTCAACAACGTATAGTGGTGCTGCCGCTTCGCGTTTCAATCTATTTTTTTGTTCCATTCTTCGGCAAACGTCCACACAAAAGTCGATTACACAATTTTTTTTTGTCTAGGTTGAAACCTCAATCCTAGAAATGGGGTTTCATGCTGCAGAGCAACCAGAAGAGTAGTGGGCGGCATACTATAGGTGTAGCTAAGGTAAAGGTAAAGGTGAACGAGAACTTAAGAAGACGTAGGTGGTTTATTAACCTAGTCTAAGATGATGGCAATTTCATTTTGAAACCTGAAACGATTTGCAACGATTTGAATCGATGCTCGAAGACACCGACATAAAATCGTTTAAGAAATGTTATAGCAAATGAGAGAGATATAGAGAGAGTGAGACTAAGAGAAGGGCGCGAGATGGATCAAAGAGAAAGAGGACTCCACTTCAATGTCAATTATAATCAACAACCAATACATCCATTACAAGTCATTGCTCTCTTCTGAACTTGAACTAGTTCAGCAGCTCATGAACGACGATTCCCATTGAATTGTTGATGAACAGTGCATATGTGCATTGCATCTATGTATATTCATAACGAACAGGCCTGAATGGATCACAGATCACTTGAATGGCACAATTGGCGTAGTTCAGTTCAGGAATGAACTGTTCAAATGAACTTGGACTGCGAACAGCTCACGTTCATGCTCTGAAAATGTGCGCTCTGTGTAAAGGGTAATACCCCAAGTGGCAATTGCATCGGTTGATGAGGAATTTTCCTTTTTGATGCTGCATACGCAACAATAAAGCACGAAATCCATTAGATATCAAAAGCTATTAATGTCGGCTGGCTGGCTGGCCGCTCGGTCGGTCGGTCGGTCGGTCGGTTGGTTGGTTGGCCAGGACATGGTACAGGACATACACGTAGTCAACACTGATAGCGTCATTTTGCAAAAATGGGAACGAGCAGGAGGTAAAAGAGAGAGAGAGAGAGAGAGGCAGATGGAAGAGGAGGCGCAGGGGCAGACGTGGAGCTGAGGATGGCATAAGTAGTCCACTGAAATATCTGGACAGCTAAACGTGTGGACATTAGGGACACACAAAGTGTCTCTCTCTATGTGTGTGCGATTGGGTTACGAACTGAAATTTTGTGTAATAATCACACACACACACACACACACACAGTCACAGAAATGTGTGTCAGCCGTTCCCAGCCATAGATGGAGCCATAAACAGATGCGTGATTTCCATTAAAATATAATGGAAATTCAATGTATCGAGATTAAGTCACACACACACACACAGACACACTCGTATCCACACCCACTCACACACATACTCGCTTTGGGGCTACGTGGAATCATAAACAAAAGGCAATGCTACAATTTGTGTGTCCAACGCTCAAGTAGTGCACCACGTAGCACCGCCCAAAAAAAAAAAAAAAAAGAAAGGAAAGAACAGAACAGCAACAACAAAAATGAAAGGGCTGACTGACTGTGTGTATGTGTGTGTTTGTGTGCTAAGCATGTCCTGGCCATAGAAGCATGTGTCTATGCTCATGGCCTAAGCGAGCTTGAAACAGTTTTCCTTAAATTTTAGCAAATTTTCAATTAGGCCTCAATCAGCAAATGTTTGATTGATGGAGTGACAGACAGGTAATTGCTTAGGTATTCAGAACCTAGGTAAATGAATGACTGAATGACTGACCGACTGTCAGAATGACTGAAAGTTTGATTGAACTTGGCCAACTGATTGAAGAACAATTAGAGCTCGTCGCTTAATGAACTTAGTTATGATTGACAGAGGAACTGACAGAGCTGCTGGACTGACTGGAAGCAGACGAGCAATAATCGGAAATGGATGGACAGATGGATGAAATCAATGTTGAAAACATAGATAGACATTCTCGATAGTCAAACGAAGCGCGAACTGAAGTACTTTAAGTCAAACCAGAGTATCTACGCATCGGACACGCCCGACTCGAATACTCTTACTAAAGCACTTACTTACGTCGCAGCGCTTAGCTATATTTAGGATCGTAAACAACAACATTAAACAGAGAATGGTCGAAAGGCGAAAGGAGAACAGCGGAAGGAAGACAAACAGCGAAAATTGTTAATTGGGTCAAGCATTAAAATGTGTGAATTTATTTGGAAGAGCGGGAAGAACATAGTATAATACGCGTTAACAACCAAATAGAACAACAACCGGCAGGGCGAAGGCGAAGGTGGGAGAGGCGAAGCTGGTGAAATAAACCCACAAAAAGACAAATCCCGCTCATCGGC
This sequence comes from Drosophila navojoa, assembly GCF_001654015.2. The sequence continues at coordinate 9,041 of NW_022046282.1, read as the reverse complement.
CCTTTCACATAATTATGAGCAGAAATTAAATGTCAAGCACTCAAACAAAGTAAAAGAAATTAAAAGACAAGAAACTGGGAAGGGCGGCTAAAAAGTAAAGCAGCAACTGAAATGCCCTTACAGAACGATACGCGCCCTAATGGACCTTAAAATAAAAGTTCTGATTCAATCTCATTGAATTAATACTAAGCTAGCAGTTCATTTGAACCAGTTCGATTATAGCCTGAGAAACTCGCTCAACTGGGAATCGATTGGATACAATTGATTTCTACGCATTGAGCATGAGTAGAGCTTTCTTATGATGTATTCAATCCTCCTCTCCTTACACAGGCAAATATCAACTGTATTAAACAGTGAATTGATTCTGGCATAAGAAAATGTGTTAATTAACTATTCTAGTATTATTTCCTGCTCAACAACACAACATGAAAGCGGAGCCGATCCCATGGGACAGCTAACATACTTTGACCGCGACTACGCTGCCAAATAAAGAAGTCATAAAGAGTTGATACGGGTTTCCGAAATTACGACATTGAATTTTGGGGTTTCGGGTCAAAGTTTTGATATGTGGCACGTGGGCTAAAAGGATGACAGGAGAGATAGAACAGAAACATAAGCGGAAGAAAACCACGAAGAAACACAAGTGGAAGAATTAGGAAAAGGCAAAATGGAAGATGAAAAGACGTGAGAAGAGAAGAGAAGAAGATGAAGCCGAAGAAGCCGACGAAGAAAGGTGGAGAAGAAACACAAGTAGAAACATATTCAGAAGCCAAAGAAGACAGAAGAAATAAGCCAAAGTCGCAGATAAAGTGTAAGGCAATGCAGAAGGAAAAGAAGCAGACGCCACAGAGCAAGCAGAAGTAGAAGCAGCAGCAGAAGGAGAGGCAACAGAAGATGAAGAAGAAGCCGAAGCAGCCGTTGCCATCGCGCTTGTCCGTAATATTTTTCATGGTCTGCCTTGCCTTGAGGTTTGCCTTTTTTCTTTTCGGCAATGCTGGACGGGTGGGGTTGGGGGCGGGGTGGGATGCGCTAACTGTTTACATAATGCGGAGCCGAGCATAAAACCCGTTAAGTAATTATTTGGGCTCCTTTTATCGCAGCGGAGCGTGGGCAAAAGTTTATGAAGTAGAGGACAAAGTCGTCGCAACATTTTACGCGCTCGGTAAATTAATTGATTATGTTAGAGAGAACAACACCTTTTTTATCTCCCTTTCTTTTTCAGCTTACTTCTGCTGCTGCCGCTGCTGCTGCTGCTGCTGCTCCTGCTGCGGCTGTTCGGCCGAGAGTCTGGAATATTTTGCCGTCTCATATTTTATTTTCGCGCCTTGCTTTGTGGCTTTATCACAGTTAATTGACCCGCTCGCACACCCACACCGCCCGCCCACGCCCACGTCCATCCAGCCTTCCAGCTGGCATCACAGTTGAGTTGTCTTTGCGGCCTGTGCAAAATGAATTTTACAACAACGAAAAATTCTTTGTGCTTGCTGCTCTTAAATCAGCGTTGATTTATAGCGACTTCTTTTTGGTCGAGCTCTTGATTTATCGCACTTTCCGTTCGGGCTGCGTAACCCCAAGCAAGAGATTGCAATTGAATATAATCGCTAAACACGAAATTCCCAACACACTAAGTGGACTCACATCAATTATATTGACTCGCAAAACAAAAGATAATTAATCAATGGATTAATCGCTGCATCGCTGAGCTGTTGGCGAACAAAGCCCTTTTAGCCTTTTCTGGCTCAATTGTGGCTAGAGCCGCGCACACTGGAGTCTCAATAGACAGTTCCCGACATTGACATTTAGACTTCAGCTCAGCTGTTTGAGAGTTACATTGATTAGCTGCGTATAAAGTGGAGCTCGGATAATCTGATTTAGGCTCTTAAGACGCAGCTTACTCTAAGCTGTCAGGCACTTGAACTCTGAAGTCAGAGCTCGAGAGTTTAGTCACGCTGTCTTCTCTGCTCTTCAAACTTTACTAAGCTTTCGAAACAGTAAAGCGTTCTGTAAAACAGGTATCATGAACTTTGCGGAGCTTTAAGCTGCTTAAACTGGAAGCTCACCAATGATGTATGTATGAAGTCAGAGCTCGAGAGTTTAGTCAAGCTGTCTTCTCTGGTCTTCAAACTTTCCTAAGCTTTCGAAAAAGTAAAGCTTTCTCTTAAACTGGTATAATGAGCTTTGTGGAGCTTTAAGCTGCTTAAACTGGAAGCTCACCAATGATGTATCTTGTAATTGCTGCTAACTTTCATGATGTCCTTAGAGCTTAATAGAGTTTTCAGATGAATCTATATAGAATGTCTTTCCATATAAACTTATTTTTTAGAACCCTTTCTTTACCACCGATTTTCTCATCGCAGAGCTTTGATCTCAAAATTTCAGCTTCAGCACTCTGAGCTTAATGGAGCCATCACATAAATTGGAGCTTTATAGAAACTTTCTTTGACTTTTGAATTTCAAAGCATTATCGACTTTCATAGAATCTTAGCTTATAATCTAACAATCGATTTAAATCGTAAATGTTTTAGGATAAAAATCGATTTAAATCGTAAATAGCTTAGCTTGAAAGTCAAGCTTATATATATGTACTTATGACTGACTAGAAAATCAGCCAAGTCGTTCAAATATTGATTTGCATGCTTATAAAATCATATTTTAAACATCATCAACTAATCAACTAAGAAATTCGTAGCAGTCTGCGCTGTGGTGGAACTTTGATAACTTTTAAGAGCGAATGAATGGAAATTGATGGCCCGGACTGAGTTGAGGGAGGGAGGGTTAACGTCTGGACGTGGCAGCCTTTGATGCACGATCGGCAATTGGCACGAGGCTTTGGTTAAATGCTTTACAAATTATTTCAAGTTTCAACAGAAAATTCAATAGACGCAAAAAGTTGCCAAGTTACCACAGTTACGTCCGCACAGCCAGCCGCCCATCTCGTCTGGCCTAGAGACGGGCCAAGCGAACGAGCCCGAGTCAAGCAAAAAAAAATAAAAACAGCAGCAGAGTTCTTTGGCTTTTGCTTTTCGAGTTTTTTGCCCAGACTGGGCCTGGGCCACATTGCGTATACGCAACATGAGACAAAACAAGGACAAAATTCTAAAAGGCAAGCGGCCGGCAGGCAGCTACGTTTATTGCTCTCGAGGCCTTAAATTAAAAAGCAATTAGCAACATCTGTTGGCCATGTTAACCATTTGTTGGCCACGCCAATGGCTTCAGCTTCATCATCATCACATTTGCTCTAGCCAAAGAGTGACAGAGTAAGAGAGAGAGAGAGAGAGAGAGAGATTGAGCAGAACGAGTGAGCTAGCGTAATTCGTCTCTAATTCCTAATTCGAAATTTGTAATTCGAGTAAAACGCTTTTTGTCATTGTTTTTGTTGCTCTTGGCTGATTTTGGCCATGTTCTGTGGTCCAGCAATATGTCAGCTCTCCACCTCAGCCTCGGTCGAATGGCCTGCCTATCATCCAACCCGCTGTGGCTCAAGTGTCGTTAATTGAGCACAAATCTGGGCAACGCCAGCTGCCAGCAAGCGCATTGCCTGTGAAAATAGCGACCTGCAAATGGAACTAGCTGCTGGAACTGAGATCTGCAACTGGGAGCTAATGAACTGGAACTTAGCTCGGAGAAAAGACAGCTGAAAGTGAAGACTGAGGAGCACTGGGAACTAAGAATGAGAATAAGTCACAGTTTCTATTTTAGTTCCAGATGCAACTAATTGAGGTTATCTCAGTTATCTCTGTGCCCAGCTGAGCAGAGTTCTCTGAGAAGACACTATAGGAACTGGAACTGTGAGCCCGTAAGTAACTGTAACTAAGAACTACTGGAAACCTTTACCATGAGAGCTAAGAATGAGAATAAGTCACAGTTTCTATTCTAGTTCCAGATGCAACTAATTGGGGTTATATCAGTTATCTCTGTGCCCAGCTGAGCAGAGTTCTCTGAGAAGACACTATAGGAAC
>NW_022046281.1:0-45446 GCF_001654015.2 Drosophila navojoa | reverse complement strand
AGATAGAGATAGAGATAGAGATAGAGATAGAGATAGAGATAGAGATACAGATAGAGATAGAGATAGAGAGAGCTACAGACAGAGACAGAGAGAGAAATACAGACAGAGACAGCTCCTTTTTCTACTCAGATCTACTCAGAGGATCCATCTTCTCTCTGCCTCTTATACAGTTTTTCACCTCTTTATAAAGCCTTCCATTTAGACAAGGCTGTTATAATTCGACGGAACTATCTGGCAGCTCTACCAAATTGCCTATATTCGATATCCACCATCTCTTCTTTTGATGATAATAATAATAATAATCTGTTTATTTGGTTCAGGTAGCATATAACATCTCCCAAATAGCCGCCTTCAGCCAGTACGGCGTCTCTGTCAACAGAAATAGGGCTGTCAGATAGGTTCGTTGTATATGGGCAACCCTGCACAAGCGAAGTATCCAAATTTTGAAGTCACTAGAATTAAATTTATTCTGTTATTAAATAATATAATTCAACACTAGCCTTGAAGCTCTATTTACTCTCGGTTTTCACCTGTGCCTGAATACCTGTTTGCCTCAAGCGAAAGGAAATCTCAAAAGTTTTCATGTTTCTTCATTTTGACCCACTGTGCAGCGTTTTGAAGATGAGCCGCACTGACTTTTTAGCCCGCCAGCTAGGCTGGCACCTGGGCACACCTGCACGCAGTAAAGTTCGCTACACACACACACACACACACACACACACACACACACACACACATACGCAGAGTTGTTTTGCCTGGGGCGAACGTATTGTTGCATTTATGCATATCCTGTGGCCCCGCCTTGTGTTCCTTTTCCTATGCAGCACACACACAGGTCTCTCTCTCTATGTGTGTGTGTGTGTGTGGTCATTGTGTTGTATTACACATTGAAATGTTAATTGTTTTAAGCAATAATTAGGATTGCAATCAAATGGTCGTCGCTGCGGCACCGTCATGCTGCCTGCCCTCAAAAGTTGTTTGGCTCGTTGTTGTTGTTGTTGTTGCTGTGTTTGCTTAGTTACCGTTAAGTAGCCATACACACACACACACACAGACACACGTGCACACATGCACATTAATTGTATTTGTATCAATTAACAAAAGGGTTAATTTATGGCGCTCAAGGGCTACGTCGAGCCCATCTACTGCCGCACCCCTACCCACTAACCCCCCACCCCCATAGAGCACATGACGTCCCCAAAAGGCAAGTGAAGCGAACTTCTGGGGGGGTGCATTGTTTGTGCCCGAGTTGTTGTTGTTGTTGTTGTAGCTGCCATTAACCTTTGGGGGGGTCATGCTCCATCTCTGTGTCTCTGTGTGTGTGTGGATACCTGATGCATGTTTTGACCTGCAGTTACACTTAATTTGAGATCAAATAATGTCAATGATATGGCCAAAGCAGATAAAGCACTGTGTGTGTGTGTGTGCGTGTGTGTGTGTGTGTGTGGGTGAGTTATTAATGTTATTTGCTTGTTTACATGCGCATGCAGTAAGTGTATCAATAAAATACAACAACAACAACAACAACAACCAATAGCCTCGCAGACAGACAACAATCAAATCGAACTGGCACAGCCAAGGCCCAAAGCCAGCTCGACCCGCCCCGCAAAGGTCTCACCCCAGCGAAAGGGGTTACAAGCGCCGTCGAATCGAACAAAATTGGTATATAAATGCAAACAGATCATAAAAAATCTATTAAGCAACCACATGTAATGCTAACGAAAGCACAACACACACACACACACACTGAACACACACACACACAGATAGCTAGACGATAAAATATCAATCGTTGGAAAACAAGAAATCAAACAGCCATCAAAAGCGTCACATACACCATAAAAAAGTGCCCAAGAACCTGAACCAAAAAAAGGAAAGGGCTAGGCTATAGTAAAATGAACGACTAATAGTTACCCTGTAAAGTGTTTGTCTAACTTAGCTAGAGTTTAACTAGCTCGAAAGGTATTCTCAAAGCAACTCAATGCTTTCATAAGCTGCAAATACGGATGTATATTATGTAGATCTATTTATAGTGTAGCATCCGGTTATAACGACTCTACTTATAGAGCTCGTACGGTTATTGCGATGATAATTCTGGTCCCCAGACGAACTTATGTAAGCTAACTTATACCGAGGGTCTTTACAACAGCGTCTTTATAACAGGATTTTACTTTATTAATAGATCAACATATATACAGGGAGATATGCTACCAAGGCAGCTGATCAAATGAATCAGCGATTCATATAAACACATATATATTATAAGTTGCTATAAATTTGGTTATATGAACATAGACTAAGCTTTTCCTACAACAGAACTGTGATCTATTGATAAAATCTTATTGATTTTCCATATCAATGCCAAGATTACGTGAGTTCCTCATATACCAAGAGTTTGTCAACATACTTATATGGTATATGACTACCCTAATATGATATTGTTGATTGACTTGATAGATGTAGCTCTCATATATAAGTAGGTGCCAGCCTCTAACACTTATACCTTCACAAATATTCGATACCTCCATCGAGGCTTCCAATTAAGAACTCGGTTTACTCTTTAGATATCTGTTAGTCTTATACTCACACAGTACATAGCTACCTGATATGGTTGATCGCTTAGATAGGTCAAGCTTTCGTAGAAGTTCTTACAAAAACCAGTTCTTGCCTCTGGGCTCTAGACTATCGCTGTAAATGCCTTAAGAAATGCTCCATACCTCAATCAAGGTCCTCAATAAGAAACTTGGCTGACTCTTATGATATCTCAGAGTCTGCCCACTATCTCAGTCAAACTCTTGAATAGGGCTCTATGCTCATTAGGACATAGGCTTAGACTTATTCCTTAAGAGATATCTTCTATACCATCAATAGCTAGTCTCGACGACTTTAACATCTCGCACTTCACATAACGTGGCAACGCCAACTACCCCACTGCCATTGTGCAGGGTATTTCGTATCAAAAGCACAACCCAAAAACCAAATGCTCAAACCCCATAAAAGAATTTGCTGGCTCAACCCGTGCCAACTGTCCTATCCCTCCCTCTGCACACCCAGCTGACATGTGTGTGTGTGTGTGTGTGTGTGTGTGTGTGCATGATTGAGTGCCCCTTTGCTCATGTTGTTGTTGTTGTTGTTGTTGTTTACCCCTTTGCCATTTCTGTTATGTTTTTCCCCTCTCTTTTTTGTTGCTCTTGGTTCGATTTGTGTTCAACTCATCTATCAATGTCAAATTATGAAGTGATCATATTTGGATTTATGCGGCCACGCTTGGCGTTCCGCATAGGGCGGCAGTGGAGGGCGGAAGCGGGGGGTTTCACTTAAAGCCACATATGATAAAAGTGAGCTTAACCCAGAGACACAAACACACACACACAGTCACACAAAGTGCCATTTAGCTCTTTAAAGGTGCGCGACAAAAGGTCGAACAATGGGAAATTTGTGGAATCAAATGGAATCGGAATTTTGATTGTGATTGCGGGGCATTGTTAGAGAGGCATTGTGTTTGTGCCCAAAGTCGAGTGGGTGAAGAGCGAGAGAAAGGTATATAGTTGAAGGGAGAAAGAAGGAGTTGACGATATGGGCTGTACGTATATGAATTGAAAGAGGTAAATCTTAGGTATTCATTGAAGAAGATTTTAGAATCCTACATATACTTGCATTGAATGAGAGCAGGTTAAGCGTCTAAATGAAGATTTGCTTGTATGCATATCAGTACTGCTCTACTAGATATACCTTTTCTTCTGTGAAATCATGATGAGAATCAATAGACAGGCAAATGTTTTTTCTTTATAGCCTTATCCATAGGACCAGCTGGGCATTAGTTAAGGAAATCTTGCCTTTAATTTGATGGAGCTTAGGTATTTCCTACTACTTTTGCTTATACACATAGAGTTAACTGAAATACCAAGGATATATGATAAAAGATTACATATACGTGAGTCTGGCAACGCTGTCTGTGTGGCAATGCTACATTTATGTAATGCAGTATGATAGGACATATCTGATCCTTAAGATCTCAGCTCCACGCAATGTTTCTCGATTCCTCTGCCTGTCTGGCATCTCTTATACAGGAGGTCTTCAGCTATGCGAATTTTTGCATCTTCTATGCGCAGTTAGTGCCCACAGTGCCACACGATTGTTGCATGTCAAAGGGGCAACTCACGAGGCAGCGGGCTGAAGGACGAAGAGGGTAAATAAAAAAAGAAAAAAAAGAAATGCTGAAGTGAAGCCCTGGCTAAGCCCATAAGCGAACGTGTTCATAATATTTACAGTTATTGATATTTGAAAAGGCGGAAAATTTATAACGAGCGACATGTGTGTGACAACATGCCCAGCCAGGCCGAGGGCAGAGGACTGGGCGCACGGTGGGAGGTTTACGGGCCGAGCTTACGGCGGAAGGGCTGCTGCACGTGAAGCGATATTCAATCAAAAATCGATTACAACAGCGGCAAATGAGCATGTGGGCGACAAACGTGCTGCAGAGTGCCAGGCATGGTGGGCGGGGGCGTGCCTAACGGTGGTTGGGTGTGTGTGTGTGTGTGTGTGTGCGAGTTGTTGTTGTCCTTGTGGCAGGTTAATCTTTACCCGGAGCCACACTTGGCGCCACTTGGGCATGACAATGAATTATTTGCCTTTCTCGGACTTGAACTTGGACTCGGGCCCAGACCCGGACCCGGACCGGGACCCGGAACCGAACGTCGAGCTAAGCGCGCCCCGCATTGTGATACCCTGTAGGACAGTGGTGGGTCTGCGTGCGCTGACTTAGCTAGAGTGATGCTATTTTCGATGAGCAAGGAGTTGAGATGTGGATAATATGTAGATGCTATAAGGCTCTACAGGGCTTGCCCTTTGTTTTAGAACTGCTTTGCTGAATTAATTGAAAAATGAGATTGGATTTCTAGCTCAACTTTTACAATTTGAAGTCAAAGCAGATCATAGCTTGAGTAGATCTGCTTGAGATTGAGTGAACTCCTTTCAATATAGAATAACAGAAATGTAGGCAGGGAGATATTTGAACATGTAAAGTATAGTGTAGAAGCGGAACAACTGAAAGGTCTTTGGGTTCACAGAGAATATGAAACAACTTGAATGATCTTTTATTCCATACATGGAGGACCCTTATAAGAACAGATAAGATCAGAGGTATAAACATCTCTGAAATAGATGTAGGCTTTTCTAGTTTGTCTTGGTTATATGTATATCATATATACTCATATACGTCATTTATGTGCATATCGATAACAGATAACAGATTATTTATCCTATTTACCTTGGACTACTGTCTCTCCTTGTTTATATTCAGCCCTTTGACACGCCTCATTAACCTAGTTCTACCTTCATATACATGTGTAGTATATGTGTAGTAACTTATCGTTTTTTAGTGAACTCAACATGTCTTGTCAGTTAATCGATAGCCTTGCTCTACAATAATATTATCGATATGTTTAGAAGTGTGAAGACTGCAATTTGTGAAACTGTTCCTGAACATCTTCTGGCTTAAGACAATTCCTGAATGGAAATTGCTATAGAGCAGCTGCATAGAACAATAGCTGCATGTTATCGATAACTTGAAGCAGTTCTTCAGCTGTAGCTATCGGATATAGCAATATCCTAGCTACGTCAGTCTATCAATTTCCAAGGCTTAGAGCTCTCTATTGGCAAATAGCTTGCCGTTGGCTACAGGGTACTTCGCATTCCATCACTCGATGCCATTGTCCTGGGCGTTCTGCGTGCGTACGCATTTTGTTTTCGTTGCTCGGACGCAACAATTTTAAAACCTTAATTCACATGTGTAAATTGAAAGGCAGCACCTGTGCGCTGCAAGTGCCTAAGCGAACGGGTGGCATACGTAAGGGAAGGGAGTTGCCAGAGTGAGGGTGGAGTTTGGTTGGGTGATAAGGGTGCAAGTAGGGAGGCGTGGAGGGGAGTGGAGTGAGAGTGAGGGCAGCTAGGCAGCAGAGCTTGAATTATGAAGCAGGCGGCGTCTGTCTATGCTTGATTTATGGCTCTGGCAGCGCCAAAGCGCCAACCACTCCCCACCCTGCCCCCCTCTCCCTCTCTCTTTCGCTCTCTACAGTGTCCCACGTGCCGCATAATTCTTCATATTTTTTTTTTACATCGACGGGCTTCACAATATGCCCCAGATTTTTGCATTGTTGTTGCTGCTGCTGCTGCTGCTTGCCTCGTGTGGCAGCTGCCGTGGATAATTTGTAATTTAACCACTTTTCAGGTTCAGTAGCCGCAGCCTCACATCTCATCAACTGTTGTTGTTGCTGCTGTTGTTGTTGTGGATGTTGTTCCGGCTTCCGTTGGGCGTTGGGCAACATCCGCTGCGCGCACCTTTTGTCTGCCAGCGAAAACATTTTTTCTGCTCTTTTCTCCAGCAACTTTTGTGTATACCCTTTGTTTTGTTGGGGCGCTTGTTAAGTTCTGCGACTGGCGAATAATCACAGCAGTGAAGCCCAATTTACATAACATACAAGATGCAAACTATGGGGCTGCACAAATAGTAGTAGTATGTATTGTAATTGAGAAAAGATTTCCAAACCAAATAGACCAAGGGATAAGTCAAGGTGAAAACTCTTTAAGAATGAAGATGTGGTAAACATAGTTCAAGATCAGGGAGTGAATGAGTGAGAGAGAGAGAGCAATAGAGAGAGAGAGAGAGAGAGAGAGAGAGAGAGAGAGAGAGGGGAAATGAGAGAAAGAAAGAGACAGAGAGAAAGAAAGAGAGAAAGAGATAGATAGATCGTTTGATAAATAGATTGATAGAAAGATAGAGAGAGACAGAGAGATAGATAGATAGAGATAGATAGATTGAAAAAGAGAATATTATATATAAGACATATTAATAGATCGATAGTTATATTGATTGATAGATAGGTAGACGGATAGATAGATAGATATCTAAATTGATGATTGGAGAGAGTCATAGATAGATAGACGATAGATGGATAGATCGATAGATAGATTATAGTTTATATATATGTATCGATAGATATAAAAGTTGATAGAAGGATAGGTGGATAGAGCAATGGATAGATTGGTAGATAAATATATAGATATACAGATAGATAGACTGATAAATGGAGAGAGAGAGAGAGAGAGAGAGAGAGAGAGAGAGAGATAGATAGATGGATAGATAGATAGATAGATAGATAGATATATGTATATATGTAGATGAATATATATAAAAATTAATCGATAGATCGATGGGTATATAGGTTGATAGATAGATAGCTAGAGAGAGAGAGAGAGAGAGAGAGAGAGACAGAGATAGAATGATGGAGAGACAGAGTGCGAACGTGAATGAGAATGAGATAAAAAAGCTGCCAGATGCAGAAAGAATGAGAGAGAGAGAGAGGGATATAGATAGATGTAGAATAGATATATAAATAGATAGATTGATATTTGGAAAGAGTGATAGATAGAGAAGAGAGAGAGATAGAGACATAATCTGTGGCAGACAGATCGGGAAATATAGGCAGATTGACACAGATATTGACGAGGATCCAATAGGATGCGTAACACCACCCACTTGTAATACTATAAGACTATTCATTATATAGAGCATTTGCCATTCGGCTAGAGTTGTATTGCTGCTGCTACTCCTGCTGCTCCTGTTGTTCCGCCGATGGCTTCCTTTATTGCTGAGCAAATTAAATGAAATTTCTGCAGTGACACAAACTTGTTTATTTTGACAGACAGACACACACACACACACAAACACACACATACATATACATACATATATATTTTTTTTATCATATATTTTGCTTTCTTTTATTAAAAAGCCACTCGCAATCGTTAACCGCGATTTTTTTTTATATTTTGATTTTAATTCGCTTAGCGAGCAACAGCAACAAAAAAAAAAATTGGCAAAATTTAATAAGGACAATAAGGGCGCCAGTTACTCTGTGTGTGTGTGTGTGTGTGTGTGTGGGTGGCGGGGCGTGGCAGCGGGCCCTTTTTTTTCGCATTGAGCGCGGACCAGCCACGTTGATGAGTATCGGCGCGTGGGCAAATTATGCGATTTGCGCCGTGCAAATCGAATCTGGTCACATATGCGTGAAATCAACCCACCTCCCCCGACGCCCTGGCGCCACAGCCACCCCCCACTGCAGGACAGCCCGCTCAAAAGGACAAGGGGCAAAAAAAAAAAAAAAAAATACAAATAAAATAAATAACGCGAGTTGAGAAATTTTTTAATTTGCAATTTTTGCGATAATCAGTTTTGCTGAGTTGTTGTTGTTGCATGGGAATTTGGCTTGCGGTTGAAAGAGATAGAGTGAGAGAGACAGAGAGAGAGAGAGAGAGAGAGGAGAGGGAATGGGGGTGAAGGTAGAGGCATAAGGTTGGGGCAGCAGAGACTGAGCTGTCTTTGGCAAGGCAATGCATGCAAATGAGTGAAGCAATTTACCTGACACAGAGTCGAGTCGATTTGAACCGAGTGGAGTCGCGTCAGCTCTGCAGCTGACAGCCAAGGGGAGTGGGCGTGGAATAGAATTGAATTAAGCAACGAATCGTAATGCGAAAAACAAATTCACTTAATGCGATTTACGCTTATATATTGATTGTGATTGAAGCCAACGCAAAGCTTCGTACGATAATTGCAGCTGCTGTGAAGGCAAGCAAAAAAAAACTTTTGATAAATCATTTTGGAATTTCCATTCGAAACGGGAATACAGATAGATTATATGAGTAAATGATGGATTGACTGATTGCGGGAATGCATGCAAGCCTGATTGACTGAAGACATCTCGACTGATTGTCAATCAGACTTCGGATTATATGATTAGCTTTTGTTCGATTTGCTGATTGCTTGATTACTCAATCTTGGCTTGATTGACCGAAGTTAGTGACTGACACCAAGATTGACGGATACTGCGATTATATATCTAGGTATATCGCTTGATTGATTGATTGATTGATTGAGTATGTAGTACTTCTTGATTTGATTGCTTGAAATTAGTGACTTAAGTCAAGACTGAAGCACAGATAGACTGTATATCAATGTATATGTCTTAATTACCTCATTGATTGATTGAGTATGTAGCATAAATCTTGACATGATTGACCAGAATTGGTGACCCTATATCAAGGTATATAGCATGATTGACTGTTTGATTGATTGAGTATGTAGAATAGATCTTGCCTTGATTGACAAAAATTAGTGACTTACATCAAGATTGACACTAAGATAATGTATATGGCAAAAGAGATTGAAATATATTGCTGATTGACCTCTGATGGATTGATTGACGAAGATTTATGTATATGGCAAAAGAGATTGACCTCTGATGGATTGATTGAATAAGATGTATCTTGATTGAGTCTGTTTGAGTCGATTAGCATACAGAGAATGATTTCAAGCCATTTTTGATTGATCAACTAACGGATATACGATTAATTCACTACCGAAAGCAAGCGCTCACCGAATCGAGCCCCGTATGGCGAGCCATACGCACTTAATTTACATTTATGAGAGACGTGTATAAGTGTATACAATTAGCAGGAAATGAATTCAATTTTACAGTAATAAACGCAATTGAATATGGACGAGAGTATACTCGAAATGGTTCTGGTCGAATGTGTGAACAGGGTTGCTGACCACTTGCACTCTGGGGGTCTAGACTCGTGATCCTTGTGCGGCTTATGATGCGGACTGAAGCAGGAGTCGGGCGCTGAAGGCTGAAGGCTGAAAGCTGAAGTTGACGCAATTTGAGGCAACAATTTGGAAAATTGAAATGAAATTTAAGCCTTGCAATTTGCACGAAAATCTCAGCGCCGCATCGACCACACGAATGGCCTTAAAAATGTCTTTAGACTTAAGGGTACAAACCCCAAAAAGCATACACACACACACACACGCACACACACAGGCTGTGTGGTGTCGTAATAGACGATGAAAGCAAACAGCCGCAGAGTGGCTAAAGAAAAAACAAAGATGGCCAAGGGAAATGCATAGAGGACGACTATTTGAAATACCAGATTGGACTAAATGAAAGAAGGCGACTGAGTGCAGGGCGAGGGTGGGGGAGGGCGTGGAGAGGAGTGTTACATATATATTCCTTTTAGGTTTTTGGGTTCGTTTTTCGGTTAGCGTCTTTGCATCTTTTGGCGTCTTTAGTGTGGTTTTGGATTTCTTGGCTCAAAAACTTGCCAGCCAGTCAGGCCAGCTCTCAACTCCCCAGCTGGCTTGCTCTAGGTGATGCCAGGCCAAAAATGGGACAGCAGGTGGAGGCGGACTCTATCGGTTGGTTGGCGCTGGCCGCAAGTTGCAGTTTTGCCTTGAAGGGCTTTGTAGCTGCCTTTGGCTTTCCTATGGCTGCACGTCTTACAAAATTCTTTAAGATCTTCGACTGCGGTCGCTTTGACAACGACAGCATTCGCCAAATGGGATAGAGTTGAGTCGAGTCGAGTCGAGTCGAGTCGAGTAGTAGGTGGTGGCCCCTCGTTGACCAGTGAAATGCAAATAGTAGCAACAAATGAAATGGGCTCGCCTCTGCTCATGCAATATTTAAAGTCCCAACAGAAGCGTTCCAGAGGGAGATAGAAAGAGAGAGAGAGAGCGAGGCAAGGGGGTAACGCAATAGGCGGTTAGGGGTAAGAGCTCAGGAGCTAGGGTTAAGGGGCAAAGTAGGAGCTTTAGCTAGGAATAGAGTATAAGAGGTTAGGGTCAAGGCATCTGGGGTAGAGGCAGGTAGAGGTAGGGGCAGCCCCTCACATGGGGTTAGGGGTAAGTGGCTGGGGAAGTCTCGAACTGAGCTTTGCTTGTCAATTAGTGTGAGCATTTCTGAATATCATTTTGTTATTCACATCACGTGACTTCATTCAATTAACCGAAGCGAGTTTACTTTTGCCACTGCCTCTACCCTAGCCTCTACCCTCTACATGTACTTACTTTTTTTTCGCTTTTACCCCTTCGCCTTGGTCCACATGGAAAGCCGCAACGCGCCTCACATGCCAAAAAGGGCGTTCAAGCCACTTAAGCGACCATGGACATGGCCCTGACCCTCACCTCCTTCCACTCCCCTCTCACTCACACACACTGTGTCCCACACTCTGTGTCTATATATAAGCCACGCTGGTCAGTCGCGTGTCCACACACGCACACACAGTTGGATGGCCGGGGCTATTCACACGCCCGCTAAAAAGGGTTATTAACTCGTCAGCTTGGCTAAATGTCAGCTCAGGTGGGGCGCTGAGTGGGAATCCCTGACAAAATCGTTGCTGATGCGTGGTCACGCACCATTATCGCCACGACTAACCCCATCGAGCCCCACGGCCAGCAGGGGTTAGCGGTCACAGCGTGGGCTGCGCCCATTCCCCCCCGTCTCTTCGGGCCGCCCTCACACTTCATTTGTTAGCCCTTTTGGCGGGCCGCCTATCAATGAAGTTGTTAATTTTGTACTTTCAGCGCTGACCCTTGGCCACCTGCCCCCCAGCGCCGAGCGCCGTGCACCGTGCACCGCTCACCCACCTCCATGATACCTTGACCATGGCTGTAATTTCCAATGAACTGAAAGGCTTAATTATTTCTGTGATACGCCTTAGCCCAATCGCAATTGCTTTAACATACTCATTTGGCTCCCTGGTAGCACGCTTCGTGGCTCATTTAATGGGCCCTCAAAATGAACACGTGGTACGGGAGGCAGAAGCCACCCACAATAAGCTCTGTGTATGCACATGGCAGTGGCTTATGGGTAGAGATGTGCGGTATGGGAGAGGGTAGGCTTAACTCTTCGGTATGGGCAGAGTGAGCGTGGGGTATTGAGTGCAGTTCGATTTGGAGGGGAACCGATTTCCAAGAGAATATGGAACAAAATTAATAGTGGAAACTGGGGGATAGATATTTAAGTCTGAAAAGTTAGCTTGGAGCCTAAGTGAATACGTAGAGCAAAAGATCTGTCTTAAGCTAGGCTAGTATAGATTGGATAAGACTATATAGATTAGAAGTATTCTTTGCTAGCTGTAACAACGTAGCTTAGAACCTAAGTGAATATGTAGAGCAAGAGATCTGTCTTAGGCTAGGCTAGCCTATAGGAAGAAGTCTCAAGGCTAGAGCAAGTCAGATTATATAGAATAGATTGGATAAGACTATAAAGATTAGAAGGACTCTACGCTAGCTATAACAACTTAACTTGGAAGGGCAAAAGATCTATCTAGGGCTTGGCTTGTCCACACGAAGGACCCTCAAGGCTAGAGCGAGCGAGACCATATTGGATTACACTATATACATTAAAAGTACTCTATGCTAGCTTTAACAACTTAGCTTGGAGCCTGAGTGAATACGAAGAGCAAGAGATCTGTACTAGACTAGGCTAGTTCACAGGAAGAAGCCTTAAAGCTAAAGCAAGTGAGAGAATATATAGACTATATACATGCTACAATAAGTATGCTAGATATAACAACTATGAATCACTGAGGGCCTTTACAAGCTCAGAGCTGAGAGGCACCCTGCTGAGCTATAAAAATAGTTTCCGAATGAGCTAAGAAGCATTTCACGAAACTGAAAAAGTGCTCATCAATCAATCAATATTACAACTATATCAATATCCATCCATAACTACAGAGTCAATTAATTCCATGTTCGATTAGGCTGACGAGCTAATCAATTATGAGTGGCGTCGGCAAAGTTTCGGGGCGAGGCATGCGGGGTCAATTGTTACGTATCGAAGGTCGTCTTTAAGTGCAGCTTTAACATGAGCTGACGCAGGTGGATGGATTTCGGTGTCGGGGCTTCTAATCAGGCACTGTAACAACTTTGCTCATAATCACGAATCATTTGAGTGCAGCCGCACTGAGAGCAGAAGGACCCGAACTCCAACCCAAAACCGAAATCGAAACCAAAACGTGAAATGCAAATTACCCCAGAAAGCATATAAAGCAAAGTTCTGGTCCGTGCACACGGCGGGAAGGAGCGGTAGCGAAAGGATGGACACACTGGGCAGGTCGTATGGGCGCAATAATAAATTGAAGTAACAATATCTTAACAATTACAACAGCGCAGCGCAAAGACGGGACACACAGAGGAAGGACCAAGGCCAGCACACACGCACACATGACTGCCCCGGATGCAAAGGCCGCAGCTGAGGGACCCAGGCGAGAGGTTGGGCCTGCTCGGGTGCTGCCTTAAGCCCGACAAGGCATTTAGAGCGCTTCAGCCAAACCCAATAAGTCTACGGTAATAATCGAGCATAAAGCACAATTTATTTTCATAAAACCTAGAGCCGTAAGCTTGATCAGACTCCTGGCCACACGCACACACACATGGAGAGAGAGAGAGAGGGGGAGGGGGCAGCACTAAAACAACGAGCTCTTCTCGTGCTCATGCCCAGTGTCGTCTGCTGCTTGAACCCGCTCCAAGCGATTCGACTTTTGATTTTAAAACAGTGACGGCCATAAGTAGTTGTAATGGCAGTTGCCAGGGGCGTGCCTGGTTAAGAGGGGAGGGGAGGGGATGGGTATGCTGCCGGGGCTTAAATCTGGCTGAGATGCTGGCCAAGGCTGAGGGCCTGGGCTCGACAACGCTTTTGTCTGACTGTACGGGAAAAACCGCATAAACGCGAGCGTCGCCACGTCGTTGTACCAAAACCCCCTCACCACCCAACCACCCGCTCACACCCCCATCTCTGCTGCTTGTCGTCGCAATTTTATGGCAACAGACGCCCGCTATAGTAGTTGCTGTTGTTGTTGTTGCTGTAGTTGTTGTTGCTGTAGTAGTTGGCAACGTGGTTGCCTTTGCCAGAAGCTTAACGAACATTTTACAATGCCCATGATGCATTAATATCCGAGACCAGAAACGACCGGCACCGGCTAGCCCCCAGACCCCCCCCCCCCCCCCCGCGTCAGCCCCTCCCGGCTACGGTCTACGGTTTGCGCAGATAACAACAAAACTGCAAATGTGTAGCATACATTTTTGGGCTATGTATGTGCATGTATGTATGTATGTGTGTGTGTGTGTGTGAGGTGGAGGCAAAACTAAAAACTGTAGCATTTGCAGCGTGTGTGTGTGTGTGTGTGTTTGTGTGCGGAGTTGGGGCTAGTGTCGTGCCACGCCAGCTTATCGTACGAAATTAGCTACCCTTGTCGAGGTCTCTATCCCACACACGACCCCCACCTCCCCCAACTCCATCCCCTCTCTCTCTCTCTCTCTCTATGTCTCTGTGTGTGCTCGTATTTTTTCGGCTTCGCAGACTTGAATTTTCGTTGTCTGATCCCACTATTTATAAAATTTCAATAAATAATTTTGTTACCAGGGCCAAAAATAGTAGTAGCAGAAGAGGAAGAAGAAGCAGAGCAAAAGGGGTTGCCATACATCCAACAGACTTGCACGGTGGAACAACTACAGAAATTTTGAGGGATATGTGAGGTGAAATAATATGCTAAAGGAGCTGCGAATACAAGTTTATTTCGGGTTCTACAAGAGAGTTTAGATCGAAGATCTAAGAGTTAAGACTATGCCTTATGGAGTCATTCTTAAGTCTTACAGCTTCGTTCGTTACACTACCCAAGAGCTAAAAGGTAGGATGTAAGAATACACCATTATTGCCAAAGATCTAGAGCAAAGCATTTGCGAGTATATGAACCGTAGGACCAGAGTTCAGCTCTTGGGGCTGAAAGGAAAATTCAGAGAGAAAGGGAGTGAGAGTGAGGGTTTGGTCTTACTCGCTTACTATACTTCTCTCGCTGTCTCTTTCCTATAGGAGTTATTTGTAGAGCTCTACCAGCTCTTGAGCCCACTGTACGGCCACTCGGTCTGTGTGGATTTTTGCTGATTTCGATTATTTTGGGCAGGCGCAAATGACTGCATCAATGTGTGCATTGATTGCCATTTCTGTGGGGCAGCCAACCCGGCACCCCTACCAGCACTACCAGCCCTACCACCCCTACCAGCACTAGACCGCCTATGCACCCCCAGCTCTGGGGCACAACAAGCGGACTAACTAACTAACCGTCTAACATTTTGACGCTTGCCACGCCCACACGCCCATACGCCCGTAAGCCCACACTCCAACACACAAACTGACGCGGCGCAGCAACCGCAAACAAATCAACAAAGCAATCAACGTCTATTTGTATTTTCACACACACACACACACACACACACACACACGCACACACACTCGCATATGTTGGCCAAAAAGTGCAAATCAAATTTCGTATGTTTTCTGCCACAATTTTCGACCAAAATAACGCGGCTACACGCAGCGCTAGATAAAGCACAGATATCGCACATCAATAGAGTGAGCAAAAGAGAGAGACAGAGACAGAGTGAAAGAACTACTGTGTGTGTGTGTGAGCAGTAGCACTACCGGGCTTTAGGTGCTAGGCACCGCCTATGCCAAAACGTTTAATTAGCTGCGGGCAACTATCGAAGGAGACGCTGGGACAGGGGAAAGGAAGGAAGAGGACAGTGGATAGCGGACTCTGAGTTTATAGAATACGATATGTATTTCGTTTAAACATTGATTATATGGTAGTATCAATATACAATATGCGACAGGAGGCACGTGGCGAACGCCTACCTCGCAAAACATGTAATTAAAAGTATTTTCAAATGCAAAGTACTGAACCACTTTAAGGGGTGTACGTACATAGGTGTATATAGAACTGTTTTGGTATTCACAAAAGAAAAATCATAAATCGTAAGTGCTAAAGTCTCTTCTATCTATTTCGAACCATATACGAAATATATGCCTACAGGTGGATTATCTTCAGATATTATAGTAGAATATAGATTAGATTAGATTGGGTATATATAATATATACACCCAGTTATAAACATATAACTGAGCTGATTTCTATGCTAGCTGCAGTAAATTTACATATTAACGGCTCAGTTCCATATAGAAAGAGCTACAGTAATCGAAAGAGTAGGGCTCTAGTTTTATATAGATGTAAAGAATACTCCTTAATCAATTCTTATATCCTACTCTCCAAGTACATTGCTTTAATCGTCTTCTATGCCACATCATAGGCTCCATTAAACTCTGTCCTCTGATATATGGTTCCATTCATCGACTCAGCTACATATTTCCCATAGATTTTTATTATATTTCCCCTTCAATTCGGAATTTACGTTTTGCGGAAATCAAAACGCAATCATATTAAGATAACAAAAAACTAAGAAGAAGATAACGAAATAAATAGATAATCATATCCGTTCTGGTTGGGCCAGGAAATGCCCATTTCGAATGGGAAATATCGATGATTATTTTGCTCGTCGCCTCGGTTAATGGGCCGAAATTAGTCAACAATTTGCGCTGCATTCCACTTAAGCTGGTCAGGGCTCTTCGATGATGTGTTGTTTACACTTGAGCACACGCACACACACACACATACACAGCACACACACACACAACAAAAGAAAGAGTCGAAAAAAAAAGACAACACAAATTATTTCCGTCTTATTACACAGCAATGGCATAAGAGAAAGCTGAAAAAAGGGCGCCGCAGTCGGTGTTTGGGTACGGCCTGAGGTGCGGGACGGTGCGGGTGCGAGTGCGGGTACGGGTTCAGGTTAAGGTTCGGGTTCGGGGGTTCAGTTCAATGTGTCAGCATGGCACAAAAGAATGGCAAATGTTATATGGCCAAAAAATGTGCAGAAAAATAACAAAATAAGCAAGCAAAATGCCATAATCAGAGAGAGAGAGAGAGAGAGAGAGAGTGAGGTTGATAGACTATGGCATGCCCTGTAAGTAAAGATAATGTGGAATTTGAAGACTTAGATTAGTAGGTAACCTATAATACCGCATATAGGAGAGTATATTAACGGGATATACATATACGATAGTCTAGATAGATTTGATGGCTCTAGTATATTACAGGGTATATGATATATCTTAAATTTCAGTATTTTTGTGCTATGGTATGGCTTCAAACTGTCTCACACAAATTGCAAGCTTTTTCGATTGAATTAGTTGGGTTGAACGACCATATGATACCCTGTAGAAGCTAAAAATATGTGTTAAGTCTGTAATGCTATACCTGTAAGTGGTATTACTATATACTTGGATACTAGGTATACCTAGGTAACAGCAAATCCATTGAGTTAAATTCTAATATTAGTTGATTGAATCAAGAATCTAGATCGAGCATAGCCACCTCAGTGCAGCTGCAACATTTTACAGGGTATAGACAAACATCCGATTTGTATGGATTGCTGTGCAGTTAGCTGCCAGCATTTTGTGCCTGGGCCATAATAAACTCATCCACGGGGCGGCCAAATCAGCTCAGCCAGCCAAATGGACAGCGCTTTGTCAGCGCTCAAGAGATGCGAGTGAGCTGTGAGAGATGTGAGAGATGGGAGACATGGGAGAGATACAAGTTAAGGCGTTCCGATTACGTAAGCGACGCGTCATAAACTGTACACAGAGTGTACTTGTCCGCCCCGCCCTCGCTCTAAGTGGGCATTGGACCCGCCCGGCTGGACACACTCGACATTTGACAAAAGCGTCGAGCGAACAATAGAATCATGCTGCCTCAGTCGCTGCCTCTACCGCCGCCTCTGCCTCTGCCTCTCTAGCAGTCGCAAACACAATGAAGCGAACACAAAATATGATATGATGTCGAGTGTGGGCCGAGGGCTGCCCCCAATTGTTGTTGCTACTATTCTTTTCCCTCCTCAATGTTGTTTTCTTTTTTTCCTTTCGGTTTTTTCTGTTTTTTATTATTTATTGTGATTTACAGTTGAACGCTTGATTTGATTTTCAAGTGGTTCCCACGCCAGAGTCCATAAGAAAGAAGTCCATTCGACAGGCAGCAGTCGCAGTTAATTAGTGGCCATCAGTCAATTGGAGTCGTGGCCCCGTTGTCCATTTGTCAGCTCGGGGCGCCGTTTCGATAACGATTGCAAATACTCGATAGGTGTGAGTCGGTAGCGAGCGCGGCGTACTCGAACTTGCAATTTGCATTTGGGCCACGCCGGGCCAGACACGCTCATTGGGCAGCACTGCATAATGGCATTAGCCACGACATCGCCCTTATCGATGGGGCCCTGGGGACGCATACGTTAACGCCAAAAAGGCTGTACTACCGCTACCGACACCGTCTGCTGCGCCTGCTGCGCCGACCCGCTCGCAAATCATCGATTGCCATTTGCAGTTTGTCCTTTCTGGCGACTCTGCCCCCCAGCCACGCCTTCTTTATGCCACTTTGATTGTCTCACGTGTGGACAATTTGTTTGCAGCGCGCGAGCTCTGCGCATTTCGCTCTCCATAAATCCAACAGCATTAACCCATAATTTTTTAATAGATTTTCTGCTGCTGCTGCTGAAGTTGTTTTTCCTTTCGCTTTGTGCTTACACTGCGAAAAAGGATTTTTTTTTTTTTTTTTATATCTGTTTATTTGGACAATGTTTAAATTTTGAAAAATGTTGAGATATTTTTTTTTTTTTTTTATTTTTTATCACAATGCTGAGGTATTTTTATTTTATATTTTATATAATATTTATTTTCTTTTGTTAACGATCTGTGAGCATGATCACCATATACACTGTAAAAAATGTAGAGGTATTTTTCTTTGATATTTTTTCACCATGTTGAGGTATTTTCATCTTATATTATATCACTTTATTTTATTTTCGTCAGCGATCTGGCAGCATTATAACCATATATGTACATTGTGAAAAATGTTGTGGTATTTTTATTCTCTTAATAAATATTTTTCATAACATAAATCTTTTGATAAGTCTTTTTTCTTACGATCTGGCAGCACGATCTCCGCTTGGAACGTAATTTACCTTACGATTATTTCCTAAGCTATAACTACAACACCCTACGCCTCACATACTGTAGAACGTGCGTGATTCACATTGTGAAGTTGGCTGCGCTTGAGATGCAATGTGCGTGAAGTTAGCTGCGCCTGATCTCCATGTTTTATGTGAGCTAAGTTGGCTGCGCTTGATGTGATGAAGTCAAGAGAGAGCTGGTATGCAAAGAGAGGTTGGCTGCAGGTTGATCGGCGACAACATGAAGTTGGCTGCGCCTGAGAGGTAAGTAATTAATGAGAAATGTTGTACAATTAAAAAAAATTTTTAAATTTTAAAAATTTAAAAGAGAGTTTCATTTTTTTTTTTTTTTTTGCAGTGCACTCTTTGTTACGTCGACAGTCCGGTGCATTCAAGTGTAGTCGAGGGGTGTAGGAGCATAGAGCAAGTAGCGAGAGAGGGTGTGAGTGAAAGACAATGCCAGGGGGGGAGGGGGGAGCCATAGATAGCGAGCGGAGCTAAAGTTAAGAGCGTAACAAAAATGCGCATCACGTAGCATCGTTCAAAGTGAATATGTCCAACTGAATATGCTGCGTGATAAGCGGGCAGAGTTATTGCGTCTGCCAAGTGGCTCCACACACACTCACGCACACACACACACACGCTTGAGTGTGGCATGCAATAAATGTTGCCTACTTTTTGGGGCTGTGCAAATATTTATTGAACATTTTAATTCGTTTGTTGTTGCAAATAAATTCTGATTTATTGGCAATAAAGCGCACAAATAGACAATATGTTGGCACTGAAACTAGCCAAAAAGCAACTGATAAATAAGCCACACACACACGCACACACACATGCACACACGCACACGCACAGCCCTCTTTCAATCACACGCTAAACTGGACAAATGGACATCAAGTTAAGCGGCTCGTGTGCTGAATTTTGAGTTTTTCTATTTCTCTTTTTTAACTGTCTGTGTGTGTGTGTGTGCGTGCTTGTTTTTTTTTCTTCTTTCTGTTATCTTATCTCTGTAGCACAGCATTAACTGGCTTTGCTCTTGTATACCCTGTTGTGAGTGAGGACCCATTGAAAGCACTTTTAGCTGCGATAACTAATCAGCTCTTGCTGAACGTGCTTACCCGAGTCGTTTTTTAATTTTTAAGAGAACTCCATTTGCCATTTTTAACTTATTTATTGACTCGCCTCTATACAATATGCTGTTTGATAGTTCGAGTTGGGAATACTTGAAGTAGTTCATAGCACAAAATATATCCCAAAAAGTATCTTTGAAGGGTTTTTCACTTAGTTGAGTATTTAGAATTGCGATTATGTATTTTGATGTATTGATACGTGATTTGAAGTTGCTCATTCATTTTGTATATAGAAAACTGTTTAAACTGTTTACCAACACTGTTTATTGAAGCGTTGCCAGACGGTTGTCTATGTAGATAGATAAAGATGTAGACAGAAATAGTTGCTGCCTCTTTTCAATGCCATAGCGAATATGCCACGAATATATCTCAGTCAGTTCATACCAGCTTCGTTTACAGGGTAGAGGTACAGGTGTAGGGGCGCAGGGTATAGCTGGTAAAGTCATTCTTCCTGTCTTTCTTCAATTTCATTTCGATTTCTCACATTTTACACATCATAAAGTCGGCACATATCAGAAACATTTACAGGGTATGTCATAGTCGTGCACCTATCCTTTAGTTTTAAATAGATTTCTTCCTAGATTTCAATATAAACTTAATTTACGGAATATATGTTAGTAGATCAGCTTTTTGTCTTTCCGCTTTCTCAAATTTACTATAGAATTCTCAATTAGAGGGTATATGCAAGTCGATCAGTTTGTCTTTACGTCTGCTACATTCATTTACTTTCAATTTCATTCAGTTTCATCTCTTATATAGGCACTATAAATCAAAGCTAGTTGCATTCAGCTGCATTTACAGCGTATCTGGTAGTCGATCATGCACTGCTCTTTCAATTGCATCTAGTTGCTGTTTGTCTTTGTTTGGGGTGAGGCAGATCTTAAGTATCTGCGCGTCCGTTCCGTTTCACTTTTATCTACAGGGCATCTGCTAGTCGTTCAGTTTTAGTTTATTTACTTCTTTTAGTTTTATTTGATTTCTCTTTGCGTTATTGTTTTTTTTCATTTCTTTTTTCTTTTTTAGTTTTTTGTTTTGCTTCTGCTGTTGTCTTGCTTTTAATTTCACTTTTGTTGGAAAGTTCGTTTCGCTGTTTGCTTTACGCTCAATCAAAGTCCAGAAATTGCTGTTGCATGTTGTTGTTGTTGGTTGTTGCTTGTTGTTGTTGTTGTAGTTGTTGCAGCGTCATTGTCTGGGCCAGCCTGTTGTTGCTGTTGATAACAACACCCTTATGGCCAATAGAGTCGAGCGCATCAGTGCTGCCTCTTCTGGCTGGCAAGTGTGCGAGTGTGTGTGTGTGTGTGTGTGGGTGTGTGGGTGTGTGGTTGGCAGGGGACGGCAAAGATATTGTGAAGCTGGGCCTGTTCTGGGACTGAAGCTAGTTGCGAGCGCGCCACATGTCGCTCATCAGTCATCGCACACACACACACGCTCAGCTGTCGCGTCTGGCATTGTCAATGTTGTTGGCACGTTGTTTGTTGTTGCTACCTTTTTTGCATAAGCCACACACACATGCTGTGTGCGTGTGTGTGTGTGTGTGTGTCGCTTGTCAGGTGTGCCTGTGCCTCGTTTTTGGTTTTTTTTTGCTCTGGCTCGCTCTATGTTGCCCATGTCTGTGACAGCAGCAACTGTTGTTGCTGTAGCAGTTGCTGCTGCTGCTGCTGCTGCTGTTGCCTTTTGTTTTGGCTGCTTTATTTTTTGCTCTATGCATAGACAACAACAACAACAACAGCAGCAGCAGCGAGGTTGTTGACGCCGTTGCTGTTGATGATGATGATGATGATGCTGATGACAACTGCTGCTGCTGCCGCTGCTGCTGCTGCTGTTGCTGTTGTTGTTGCTGCTGTTTACCTTAATGATAAGGCGCTTGTCAGTCAGTGCGTCAGCGTGCAGAGGCTGGGGCAGGGGCTGCCTGCGGTAGACAGTCGTCAAATGTTGCGGCGCTTGTGGTTGTTTTATGCCATTTGCCAGAACGAGGAAGACGACGGCAACAGCAGCAGCAGCAGCAGCAGCAACAGCAGCAGCAGCAACGGCAGCAACATGTGCTCCTGTGTTTTGTCAAAAAACATATTTGCCTTGTCTTCACATATAAACCCATGTGTGTGCGTGTGTGTGTGTGGCAAATACAAAAAGCACATTCACCAAATATAATTATTAAACATGTTGCCAATTTTTCGGTCGCTTTTTAATCCTGTTGTCTGCGCTTCACCTACCCAGCCCCACCCCAGGGCAGTCAGGCCCACCCCCACACACACACACACACTGACACAGACCAACTGTATGTGGCATATGTATATAAATAAAAGTGTATTATGCGGTTGTGGCTTATGTTGTGATCGCTTCAAAAATTTTGGAATTGCGGCAGTCGCTGTGGCTGCCGTTGAACGCTGTGTGGGCGTGGTGCGGGTGCTGTGGTGCAGCTGCTGCTGTCGATGCTACTTGACTGTCTTTTCATCATTCATTCGCAAATCCATATAGTTTGCCACCTTCTCTGGCTCTCGCTCTGCTCCAGCAGTTGCAATGGCAACGCGAGCCAAAATTTGAGTTTTGCCCTGATTTAAATTGAAATTTATGCCACAGTCGGATTAAAGTTTGTGTTTAAATTAGTTTTAAATTAGGCATGCAGATTAGAGGTACACTTATGGAGAATATTACACATGGCATATGAAAGTATAGCTTCCATAGCCGGTTCGACAGTTCTCAGTTCTCAGATCAGAGATCTCAGCTGTTTGAACTTTAAGAATTCAGTCAGAAACTCTAAATGTTCCTCATGCTCATGCTCATGAGCGCTTGTAGAGTGGCTTGTGTGGCTTACATAGCCAATTAATCTAGAAGAGAGAAGCTAGAAATTATCAGCTTGAACTGAAGTCTGTAAGCGCAGTTAACTTTACCTCATTGTAGATGCGACCAACTCAACAGCAAAGAGTAGTAAATAGGAGTAAGAAGTAGTAAATATATGTAAATGGAAGTAAAATAGTTGTAAATAAAAGTAAATATTTAGTAGTAAATTGTAATAAGTAGTACAAATAGTAGTAGATGGTAGTAAATAGTACCAAACAATAGTAAGTATACAAATTGTAGTAAATAGTACAAATGGTAGTAGATAGTAGTAATTAGTAAAAATAGTAGTAGGTAGTATTAAATGGGACCGAATAGTAGTAAATAGTAAAAATAGTACCAAATAGTAGTAGGTAGTATTACATGGCACCAAATAGTAGTAAATAGCAAAAGGAGTACCAAATAGTAGTAAATAGTAAAAATAGTAGCAGATAGTAGTAAATAGTACCAAATAGTGGTAAATAGTACAAATATTAGTAGATAGTAGTAAATCGTACCAAATAGTAGCAAATAGTACAAATATTAGTAGATAGAACTAAATAGTACCAAATAGTAGTAAATGGTACAATAGTACATTGTGGTAGATAGGAATACATAGTAGTAGATGGTAACATTTATTAGTATAAAATACCAAAAAGTAGTAAGAATTAGCAAAACAGAGTTGCCAGATAGCACAAACGTCTCAATATTCCATACAAATGCGAAATATTCAAAGTAAATTCAGATCGTTCAAGTGGGATCTGCATGTTGACTGCTCGCATATATAGATTATATATACTTATATAAATACACCTATCTCTAGATGTTTATATGGGCTAACAGACTCCATGTGTCTCATGTGTCCATCTCCAGATATACTTTCAGATTTATGAAGCTGTTGCTGGCTTAGCGGCTTTAGCTGCCTTCTGGCAACTATTGCGATTTTCAAGTCAAGCACCACAAAAAAAGACAGCAAAAACTAAACAAAGACAACAACAACAAGGACAAGACACAACAACAACAACAACAGCAATGGATAACAAAGCACAAGAAGAAGCATTAATTTTAATTTCTACCCAATTCTCTTTTGTAACGATGTGAAAATCTCTTAAGTACTCTTGTCATTGACACTCAAACCCAGGCCAGAGGAGAAAAAAAAATAAAACCAAAAGCGAAACATCCCCAGTCTCTGCACTCTGCCCACTCTCCCATCTCTGTCTCTCTCTCTCGCTCTGTATGTGTGTGTGCGGAGGGCTTAACCTTAGTTAAGCTGTTGCCCGTCTGAACGTCGTCTGTTGACGGGCGACTGTGACACAATCTCATCAACAGATCAGAGATTTGCACAGCTCGTCGTCCTCGTCGCGCACTGATGACATCTGTGGTATTTTCAACGTGCGACGTGACCGGCATAACCGGCACAGTCCAATAGGCGGGGGCAGCCAACAGCCAACAGGCAACAGCCAACAGCTGAAGGTAACTGCCTTGGCGCTAGCCTAGTGTGCTGGGGTATTCACGGCCTCACCGTTTCACCGACCCACCGACCCAGCGACTCACGGGCTGCCTGGCTGACATTTGACACGCGCCGTTTTGGCAGCCGTCAGCCTTCAGACTTTCAGCAGGACATTTGCCCACTGACAGCCGTGGCCGTCGTTGTTATTTCTCAATTCTCGTTGTTGTTTTTTCTTCTTGCTTGGGTTTTTCATTTCTGGAATACCCTGTAAAATGAGCCCAAGCCCATGCACAAGCTCAGCTCAAAAAATGGCACTAAGTAGTAGAAATTGGTAGCAAATAGTAGTAGAAAGTAGTGAAATAGTGTTGCCAGACAAGCCAATCAGATCAAGCAACATTTCGTATATATAGATAGCACTCGTATATAGTATATTTGAGTAAATAGTTTTCTTAAATGTTAAAATCTCAGGACCTTTTAGAGTTAGGCTTTCTAAATTTGGTATATGAGTGCAGCTGAAGCTCAACAACAATAATATAATATCATCAGAGATTAAAGAGCAAGAGCTGTGCTTGGAAACGAAGAGCTATGCTCGAACGACCCTACTCGTGGGCTCTAGATTGCGCCGCGCCTTAAGCAAATACAGGATATGGTTTAGTTCACATATCTGTCAGCTTGTTTGCTTTTCTCTACTTTATTCTTTGATTTTTTGTCTGTTTTCGGGTGGGCGGGCCAGAACTTAATATGGAGGTCAGCACTTGCCGTTGGTCAGCGGCTGACGCCAGTTCCTGTTCCCATGCCCAGTCCCCTCCCATTCGCTCTTGCTCTGCCCTGCTCAGTTCGCCTGTTGCAATATTAATTTTGAGATTGGCACGTCGCACATGTGGAGGGCATGCGAGATGGGCGCCAGCGCAGAGGCGATGTCATAATTGTGCTCGGCATTTGTTAGCCTTCATTTGATTCGTGGAAATTGGCCCAATTAACGCAAGAAGGCAAGAAGGCAAAAAGCCAAACGAACACACACAAACCCACACACTCACACACATATACGCAGAGGCAGAATGAGCGAGGAAACCAACAACTCAATTTATCACGCACAACTAAAGTGATTTGTTGCCAATGCCAACCGAGGCCCAACCCCATCCCCTGGTCCCGCCCGCTCGAGCGCCTTTAACCAAAAAGTCAGTCGCATGCAAAAAACGCAGGGTAGGAAATTGTTTAATCAATTCATCAGACGTGCATGTTGCATGTATGTATGTGTGTGTGTGTGTGTGTGTGTGTGTGTGTGGCAATAACAGACAGGATATTAACTTACAAATGCGACTTTAGCTAGCGCTGGGAAACGCGAGGCGCGTTGTAAACGTTAAACGACCAAAAATTTGTTTGAATAATTACCGAGACAACACACACACACACACACACATACATTGGTATATAGTCATGTGTGTTTGTGCGCTGCTATTTGGTCATGTTATTGCCCTGCTCCGTCATTGACTTTACAAGCAAACAATTTGTCAAATGCAAATACAAATAACCCTGCTTGGACGCCCTCGCCCACGCCCACGCCCATGCCCATGCCCACGCCCACATTTACGCCCCGTCAACTGGCCAGCATCGTTGGCTGCCAATTGAAAAACGATTCGAAATCAATCACAGCTGGCATCCTGTGGCTACTGCTCCTGCTGCTGCTGCTGCTCCTGCTCCTGCTCTTGGTGGTTGTGGTGGTGGTGCGAGGCGCGACCGCAGCGGCAAACGTTGCTGGGATTTGGCAGCTGGAGGTCCATTAATAATTCTTGTGGCATGTTTTATGGCCGCAGCGACAGCAAACCCTTCCGCACACACTCACACCCACCCACACACACACACACACACATGGACTATGCTCACATGCAAACGTGACTTTCAAATGTTGACCGCGTGCCAGCTTTGACCATTTATTGGCATGTTTGCCCCTGCCCCTGCTCCGCTCGCCTTTCGCCTCCTGCCTCCTGCCTCCTGTCTCCTGCTGTTCCCCATGCAAGGTCGTGTGCTGTCCATTGCCAGGGTTATCGCGCCATCGCCATCGCCAGCCAAATTGATGGGCAGTCATCAATTTCACTTGTTGGCCATACGCCAGACCTCAACTCCAGCTCCAGCTCCAGCTCCAATTCCATTGGCAACTGGTGCCTGCCTGGTTGCTGGTTGCTTTGGCTTGCGCTCCATTTGTCAACGATTTGACTCCAACTCCAACTCCAACTCCGACTCCAACTCTAAGCGGATGCGGTGGGTGCGACTTTGTGCACTCAATTAACCAGACAGGGCAGGGCAGGAGGCGGTCCCATCTATGCTGGCTGCGGGGCTCAACATGTGTCGCCAGGCCATGAATATGCATTGGCGCATTTCGCATTTCGCATGTGGATTGCACTCGCAGCCAATCAGGGGTGACCTGCCCTAACTGTCCATAATAATGAGATGAGATGAGATGCGATGAGAAATGAAATGGAAATGGAAATTCGAATTTGAATCGAGTTGGGATATCGAATGTAAGTCAAATGGCTCAGCCATCTGCCAGATATTCATGCTTATCTAGTCTTAGCTAGAGGGAATTATGATGAATCTGAAAAGCGTAAATTATAGGGCACGTATCCATCTTTCAGATTGAAGTGTATCTTTAAGATACAAATGTAACTATTAGGTACATCAGCGTATCTAAGAACTTCATACCTACATCTCTCAGATTCTAATCTATCTGAATACTATAAATGTATCTCTGCAATATGGTAGATTCGAATGTATTTCAAGCTATCAATTCACATAAATAAATGTATCTTAAGGACAAACATTTATTTTTGAGATGTATCTACATATACAAATAAGATACAAATGTATCTGAATAACATAGGTGTATCTGTGTTATATGGTAGACTCAAATGTATCTCAAGAAAAAGATTCATGTCTGAAACAGATGTATCTTAAAGATACACGGATGTATCTTCATATCGGAAATACACATCAACTGCATCTCTGAAATGTAAATGCATCTCTAAGATACAAATGTATCTGTACGGCTCATGTATATCCGTGGCACTGTAATCAGAGTTTCTATCATATGGTAGACTCAAAAGTATCTCAAACTAGGCATTCATATCTCTGACGCAAATGTATCTCAAAGACACATAGTATCTTTTAAATGTATCTGAATATCTGAAATACACATCAACTGAATTCCTGATATGTAAGTGCATCTCTAAGATACAAATGTATCTGAAGATCGGAAATGTATCTACCAGAATGTAGCTCATGCGAAGAGCTAATATGTTTGAATCAAATGTATCTTAAAGATACATTACTTTATGTGTGTATAGGAAAATTTGAATTCTTCAATAATGTATCTATGAGATACAAAGTGAACTGTTGACAGCATACATCAGCTGTCAACATGCCAAGCAATCTTTCACAGTCATTTCCCCCATCAGTCCATGCTAGAGTATCTTTAAGATGAAAGCAAACTTTCTTTATGCATTCGCTTATGTGGCAAATGCATCTGTCAGTTGCAAATGCTAAAATTGCCGGGGAACGAAGAAGCTCGTAAGATGCAAATGTGAGCTGCAAGTATCTGTCAGATACAAATGAAAAGTTCACCAAAATTCGAATGCCACATCACTGCCATGGACTGAAAAGGGAGTAAAAACGAATTTCGGAAGAAGTAACTGGGAATAGTTAACGCAGTCATAAATTGGTTTTATGCACAAATATCAAAAGAGGTTAAACGAACTACTGGCTGCATATATGTTGGCTATAAAGGTTCTCTCTCTCTCTCTCTCTCTCTCTCTCTCCCTCTCCCTCTGTCTCTCAGTGAGCTCTGATCCCAACTATTTATGAAGCACTCGCGCTGACCTCATAAAAATTGTGGAAAAAAACATGAGCTCGATTTGTGCACTGGCTCTGTTG
Source organism: Drosophila navojoa (assembly GCF_001654015.2). Next base: position 17,389 of record NW_022046281.1, on the reverse strand, counting down.
CTTATGCTTGCTCGACAAGTGCTAAGCGGGTATATAGGGCTTGGGTCATTTCAGTCTAACAGAAGCAAAATACTTGATATATTGGGTATACATAAGAAGCGAGGCATAGTACTGTGATACATATATACTCGGAGGATAAGCGACTTATATTGATGATTATATATAAGAAAGATGTACAAGAGGTGAGTACATCTTCTCAGCTCTGAGCATATCTCGTATTCCAAATTCAAAGTGTCGAAAGTTCATACCATCAAACCTCGACTACAATTCTATGCAAGTGCTCTATGATTTCTCCGCTAGAGTCCCAACGTTTGACTAAGAATCTTTCGCGGAGCTCCACCTGAGAGATTGTAGGAGTTGTAGATGAACGAGGTATATCTATGTTCAAGCAGGAAAAGTTGACTAAGAGTAATCAATTGGAATCCATTAGAGTAGCGAGTATTCCTTATGCTCTAATTACACAACGCGTGAGACCAGGGCTAGGGAAAAACATTATTCTTAGGAGAGCGGAAATTGGCTTAGAACTTACATTAGATAGATCGTCATCGATCTTTCAGGCCTTTGATCCGTTCTCCGTACACCCTACCTAGTACATTCAAAGCCAGCCAGATTGTAGATCATCTATTAAAGATCATTATCATAGATTCTAAATCCCTTTAGCTCAATTATCTACAGAATAGATCTCTGTTGCTCTCTCACTCTCAGCCTTTGAAAGGTCCAAAGCTAAAGCCCTAAAAATTACGTAGCTGATTTTCACAGCTGTTAAATAGATGTCCATAGATTCGTTGGGGGCGTGGTTAAAGGTAAAATATGCAGTTGTTCCCAAGTTAAGTTGTTCTCCCTCTTTGGCCTACAATGAGCGAGCATGAGGCAGTCGAATGTTCACACTAGTTTTTGACTTGTTTTTTTTGTTTTGGTGTATTTCGTGGGGTACAAAGTATTGGCAAATGCAACCGAATAGGGCGGGGCACACACACACACACACACACACGAGCACACTTTGGGCGCGTGAATGTTGAGCGTTGAGCTTTGGCTGGCGATTGCTGCGAGCGCATTAACTTGTCAAGCCGCAGAATGCAAACATATTTTGGGCATTTGCACACACACACACACACACAGATCTACAGAGTGGGAGTCGTGTGGCAGCTCGCCTTTTTTTGCAGCGAGCAATGTACATAATTTTTGTAATACTTTGCGCGATTTGCGCGCGATTATAAAAGCTTTTCGCGGTACGACCCCCATAATTCATATGATGTCGACTGGAAAATGTTTACAACGCCAAGGCAAAGATTGCAGGCAGACGCCGACATGCAGACAGACAAATTTAGAAAAGGGGGCAGGGGCATGGGGCATGGGGCATCAACACAACGCGCAGAGACTAGCGCCATTATCGTTTTGGCGTCCTTGCCGCCCGCCCAAAAAAACCCACTAATGCAGCGCAGCCATTTATATGTCTATCGGCAAGGAGTAAAGCATCAAGAGCAGCCAACGGCAGAGCGGGAGTGGGAGTGGGAGAGAGCGAGACTTCCAGAGACGTCGCGTCGTGGCAGCGATTTTCGCAAGACAGCAAAATATTCAAATGAAAATTTATGTTTGCATTATGAATTTTTATATAGTGTTGCTCTTCGTAGGCATTTTTATGTGTCTGTGTACAGCTGCCTCTGTATATGTATATGTGTGTGTGTGTGTGTGTGTGTATCTATGGCAGGAAAAGTAACTTCACTCTCTCTCCTCGGCCTTCGACTGGTTCAAGTAACGAGTCGAGGCGTGTGGAAAATTATTAAAATGTCGTATATAATGGCGCCTTCGCCTCGACGTTTCAATGTTTCTACTTCTTCTTCTTCTTCTTGTTCTACATCAACTTCTTCTTCTGCTGCCTAACAAAATTTATGCGTTTATAGCATTCATAATTTTGAAATTATTATTGTTATTCGCTTCCTGCCGCTGGCATCATCAGGCCTAAGTGCGTGAAATGTTGATGGGCTCGACGCACTCATTGGGTTCACTTTGCCAAATGCTCTGATTACCTCCCCGCCACCCAGTCCCAGCTACGACCCCAGCTCCCGCTCTCATCCAGTCGCACAGCCTTCTCCTCCCCAGCTGCTGTCACTTGCTGCGCTTCTAATAAACTCCGCACCAAAGTAGGCAACGTCAGTGACCAATTTATAGCCCCAGTCGAAAATCTTGCCGCTCAGCCCCATCGAGTACTCCCAGTAGACTGCATACTTTGAGCTGCTGCGCGATTTAGGCAAACTATCTACTTGCCCTTCGCCCAATAACAGCATTCATGCTCCACATTCCTGCAGTTCCACTTGACTTTCGTTCAGCTTGATTGTCACTTTGGCGACTTTCGAGCCAATTCCAATTTCTTTTTAGTTTCAAAATTCGAATCTTAAGCTTCTAGTTCTCAGCCTTCACCTTCTAGTTTCTAGCTGCTTTTAGTTCATAATTGTTAATTCTATTTCCCAGTTCCTCATTCCTAGCTCTTAATATTCAGTTTCTGGTTCATAGATTTTAACTTATAGTTCCTAGAACTTAGCTCCTTAGCTCTGGCCGCTAGTCTTGAGGCCCCAGTTCGTAGTTCCTTGTTCCTAGTTCCTTGTTCCTAGTTCCTTGTTCCTAGTTCTTAGTTCTTAGTCTCTGGTCGCTAGCTCCTAGTTTATAGTTCCTAGTTCCTTATTCTCAGTTCCTAGTTCTTAGTTCCTAGTTCCCAGTTCCTAGTACTTAATTCTTACTTCCTAGTTCCTAGCTCTTAGTTCCTAGTTCTTAGCTCCTAGCTCAAAGTTCCAAGTTTCTAGTTCCTAAATTTCTTAGCGCCTAGTTTGAGTTCCTAGTTCCCAGTTCCTAGTTCCTAGTTCCCAGCTCCTAGTTCCTAGTTCCCAGCTCCTAGTTCCTAGATGATATTTCTTAGCTCATAGTTCTTAGTTCCTAGTTCATAATTATTATTTCCTTGTCTCTGGTCTCTAGCTTCTAGTTCCTAGTTCCTAGTTCTTAGCTCCTAATTTCTAGTTCCTAGTTCCTGGTTCCTAGTTCCTAGTTTCTAGTTTCTAGTTCCTAGTTCCTAGTTTCTAGTTCTTATTTCCTCGTCTCTGGTCGCTAGCTTCTAGTTCCTAGTTCTTAGCTCCTAGTTCCTAGTTCTTAGCTCCTATTTCCTAGTTCCCAGTTCCTAGTTCCCAGCACCTAGTTCTTGGCTGTTAGCTCCTAGTTCTTAGCTCCTAGTTCCTAGTTCTTACTTCTTACTTCCTAGCTCTTAGTTCCTAGTTCCTAGATGCTAGTTGCTAGCTTTTAGTTCTTAGTTCTTATATACTAGTTCCTAGTTTTTGTCCTTTTCCAGCTTTCACTTGCTTCCATTTGCCTTCACATCCTTCTCAACAACTTTCCCGCTAGTACCAGTTCATTCCAGCTGCTTCCAGTCTCTTCATTTGCACTTTCCATTGTTCTCAGTCAATCAAAGCTATTACAAAGTCAACTTTACATGCATTTCATTCAAGTTTTAAGCACCCTCCGTGTATTTCCTAGAGTCCAGGCCTATGGCATCGGGATTGGCTGAGTCACACATTCCCGTTTCGAATTCATTTAATGGCCACATGGCATTCCATGGCATTTAAGCACTCATAAAGCTGGCCAAGCACTGCTCATTAGCGCGCCGAAAGGCCTTCTCGATGCTGGGCATCCATCAAGTGGGCCAGCCCCACAGCTCCGTCTTAATGCGCTCGTAATGCCGTTAACAGCTAAGCGAGCAGCGAGTGTGGCACTGACAGTCGGTGGCATCGGCATTGATTTGTTCTCGACTGCTCGTTCGATAAATCTTTTGGCAAGCAAACGGCCCAAGCAATTTATTTGTAAATGGAATCGATTAAAAAGCAATCGCTGCACCAGCTAACCCCACACACAGGCACACACATTCAATTCCCACTTTGAGGCCAGACGACACCTTTGTGGCGCCGTTAGTCACGTTACCAACTCTCCAAAGCAATCCACCGAGTGACAACAGCCAGCTACAGTTACAGCTCCCGCTTCAGTTTCAGCTTCAGCTTCTGCTTTGGTTTCAGCTTCAGCTTTAGCTTTAGCTTGGCCCGAGAACAGCAGGTGGCCCCAAGACCCAACCTCGCCCGACTGCGTCTCAATCTTAGACCTCAGCAATCAGTGGCCCTTTGGCTAAATCCAACCACCCACCCACCACCCGTCGGCCTTCTCGTTCGCTCGCTCGTATCGATGATTACATCATCTTGTATTACAAATTTCTTATCGAATATATTTCCTCGATTACACCCTTGGGTAAAATTTATTTGCTGTCATTGCAGAGCGCGACAGTTAAAGGATTTATACAACACGGAAAAACACAAGCTGCCGAAGTGGCCAGAGGGACAGCGTTGCCAGATTCGCAAAGGCAAACAAACTTCTGCACAGCAACTCCAAGTGTTATGCCTTTAAGAAAATCTAGCACCGCCTTTTCTATAGCCAACTCCAATTGGATGGGAACCTGTTTCAAATTCTTTTGAAGAAAATTTGACAACACTTATTATATACGAGTCGTTGATGAGTTATACAAAAATATCTTTTATGGAATATATGCGAGTACGTTAAAGTGTTGATTTTCCATGGATCTCGTCAGATACCAATAAAAAGTTGACTAGGTTTTGGTTAAGCTCTTGGATTTATAGTGGACATCTTATAGGAAAATATTTAATATTTAATATAATCAGTTTAAGCTAGGCATTGTGAATGGTCAAGATAATTAATAGATGAGTTAGTTGTATACCATTCTCTACGTCCGTCTATCTATCCATCTGTCCCTGGATCTATCCGTGTGTCTGCTCGTTAGCCTCACTCCGCTCTTTGATAGTCTGTCCCTCTCTATCTCCATCTTTTCCTCCTCCCGTTTGGGTGTCTGCATATACCAAAAGTATGATCGTCTGATGAGTCTTCCTATAAATACATCTATATACACCGCATGTAAAGATATCCTAAAAATTCTCGACAAATCAACAAGCAAACGATATCAAAATAAATTTGCCTGAACATATCCTGAGTTTTCCTACAGATAACCTCAGTTACTCAAAGAACTCTACATAAAAGAACCAAGAATATAGGGAAATATACTTGCTGAACTGATACTAGATTAAATCAAAGATAAATTAGATTCATATAATGAAAGTTAAGTAAATTGCGAACTAGATTCTGAAATGAGTGAGAGTCTCCATAGCTCTGTATAGACTCTCTCTTCTCCCTCTCTCTCTCTCTCTCTGTCTCTCTCTCTCACACACACACGCTCTCGACTTGCGTTTCGTAAGCACTTGATAAAGTTCTTAACATGATGTTTGCTTAGCCGCTGTCCTCGACTTGGCTAACAACTCCAGCCCCAAAGAGCGCCAAGTTCTGTTTTGTGTGCGCATTTATTAAAAATAAACGCCTCTGCATTGCCTTACCTGGCCCTCGCTGGGCGTACGTACGTAGAGATCCCGCTGCTGGGTCTGGGTTGCGCTCAGGCGGAACATCTTGTAAACATACTTAGCTGCAGCTCAGGTGTAATAAGTGCGCCTTCAAGTGTGCCCCGCCCCATCGAATTGCGTCAAGACGAAGGTCAGGCTGAGGGTTTTTTGGCCATGCCGCTAATTTCTTTCATCTTGCCTGGGCCATAGAGTGGGAGAGAGAGAGGGAGAGAGAGGTAGGGCTTTATAGACTTGGCCTTTTTTTTTTTCCACCGCGTCTTCAGTTGCCAGCGTCACTTTGTCGTGTATCTCTCACGTTAATTGTAAAGTGCGGCAAATTTGAACCAGCCACGGACCGGGGCTGGGCCCAAGCTCTCGAGCAGCCACTCCAGCTGAGCCAAGGCGGGTGAGTGGAGTTGGGCGTCAATTTGGCCCAAGCGCACTTTTTTTTACGATTTTCACGAGCTCGCTTCCACTTTTTTCTATTTTTTTTTTTTTTAATTAACTGTGTACATGGAAAAAGTTGTGTTTGCTGCGTCTTTGACTGACGACGACGACGACGACGCGACGCGGCCCCTTGCGACTGGCCGGCGCAGTGCGTCGACTGCAGCGGCAGCAGCTCAGGTGGGCAGCGCTGCTCTGGCTCTCTGGCTCTATGGCTCTCTGGCTTTTTGGTTTTCATTGCTCAACAGCGCGTGAGCCCAAGTGGCGCTAAATGAACAGCAGTTGGTAATTAAACCCTTTGCCAGCTAATGAACTCCTTGCCAGCCAGCCAGAATCTGAGTGGAGGCCAGGCGGGAGTGGAGCACAGTGGAGTGGTGTGGGGGGGAATGGGGCAGAGAGTGGGCTGCAGCACTTTTATCTCTTAATAGCAGGTAGCAACGTAACTGTAAATATTTAAGTGTTGTCTAACAATTTGCATTGCCTACTTTTTGGCGCACGGCTTTAAGCAGACTTTAACGAGCAGGAGTGAGTGGGAGAGGGAGAGAAGGGGAGTGTAAAAGAGTGTCGAGCTACTCATTTGCTGGACAACGTCAGTTGAGGTGAGCTTGGACGTTGTCGTTGTCGTTGCCATGGCAAAATATTTCTTCCCAACAGCAGCAAGTGGCAAAGTGGCTTGAAACCTAAAGCTGCACTGATTTTTGGACATTTTTCCAACACTGGAAAGCAGCTAATTGAGAACTGTTTTCCTGCTCCAGTGCTGAAGTGACTATCAGGCAAAAGTTCGGCAAGCTGACGTGTGAATAGCTGCCAAGCGGAAGCTGAAGCTCGTAATATTTCGAGTGCCGAAAGATTGTATATTAAAGGTATACATTGTATATATTGAGGGAAGAGAGAAAGTCTACTGCTGATAGATCATATGCTTTCCTTTCTCTACTGTGCCTGAGATTACATCTCTGCTCTCGTTACTTGGGGAATGTCGAAAATCTTTAAGATACGTTTAGATACATATATAATATTATCTTCAGCCAGCCTTACTTTGCCAATAATTCGATCAGCTTCAACTAGCTTGGAGCTGTTAATTAACATATGATAGATGGATATACATATAAACTGCTGTAACTCTAAAGCTAAGATAACATTTAGTTCAATCTCAGTCAGTTTCATGCTGGATTTAGAATTCATTTCAACTCTCTTCTCAAAAAACTCCACAGAGAAAGCTGCTTTAAATGCTGTCCATGAATACGAAAAGCATCCATTGAGATAAGCACATTAGCTTGAAGCAAATATAAGCAAAAGTATTTGTAGCCCGGTTCCGACTGTCTACAACTGGTTCCGACACTGGAACTGCAATAATTGTCGTAAGGAATGTTGCACTCAACTCAGATTTAATGGAAACTGAAATGAGCAGTGAATTCCTTAAATGAACTAGTTCTTTTGGCATACTAGTTCTTAGTTCCTTTAGTTCTATTGACTCTTTAATTTTAATGTGCAATTTATTGTATTACTAGCTTAGTTACTATGGCTCATGAGGCAGTTCCACTTGTTCCGCATATTTTTTACTGGTTCCGAAAGTGGAACCAGCACAAACTTTTTAGATTGTTTTTTTAACTCATTTAAAATGTTTCATATTTCATTCATTTTCACTGAACTAGCTCACGGAACCAGTTCTTTAGGCACTAGCGCAATTACCTCTCTTTCGTTTCACTCCTCCTCCAATGATAATTTCTTTAAAAATTTAATGTTCATATCGTACATTGAACAGAATTTCCCTTGATTTAAGCTAATGAGTCGCTCTAGGTTCATTTGATACTAGTTCCGACAGCTTAAAGTCTCACATATTGACTTTAAACATGAATTTTCCTGCAGACTGAGCGCAAATTTGTTGAAAATTAAATTCTGTTTAGAATTTCGCATTCATTTGGTGCCACTGTGCAGCAGTAGCCACTTGGCATATTCCATTTTGGGACGCCAGGCGACGTAATGAATGTGTGCACATGTGTGTCGGTGTGTCGGTGTGTCGGTGTGTCTGTGTGGTTAGCTACCAGCTAGATACAATGCGGCCCACACAGAAGGCTGTCCCGTCTTGGCCTCGACTCGCATATGAATATGAATTTTATCGAGATTCATGGCAGATGATAATTTTCCCTTGATAACTGTAAACTCGTCTATAGCTCGAAGCGAGGTTGTTGCCAGTGCGAGCGGATGGATGGGGGACGGGGGATGGGGGACTGGAGAGAGTCATGTCTGCATTTGGACCACATGCAGAGCGTGTGTGGGTCGAGAGGGCGGGGCGGGGCGTGGTGTGGGGACATAGGGCGGACTAGCTGGTTACATGGTGTTGAGTTTTTTGGCCAACATGCTGTAGGCGGGGCAGGGGCAGGGGCTGGGGCTGGCGCTGGAGTTGGGGTTTGGGTCAACCCTCTGCCGAGCTGGCGCTCATTTCATTCATTTGGCTCGTTCATTTCCTTGTGCATTCATTTGCCTTCATAAAATATAAACAGCGTATTAAAATGTATGAATATCCCCAAAACAGAATGTGCTGCCTCGCACCGCCCCCCGACAACGTCCCCCTTGCAACAGCTAATGTTGATAAGTGAAGTTATGACTTTGCCTTTGGCCCCACTCAGACAGGAGGCGGGCGAGACGAACGAGAGCGGCGCTGTGTGGCATGGTTGTAGTGTGTCTGTCGAATCCTTGCAATAGACCCAGGCTCTTTCCACCGCCCCTCTGCCCCATCCAGCTCTGGCCTCTGCCTCTATTTTTTGGCAGCATTTCATTAAAATTATGCAGCCAGCAAATGTCTGACTTTCTATTAGCATAACAAGCTCAATTTTGATAAATTAAGTGTTTATCCATAGTCGTCGCTCGTCGTCGTCGTTCGCTTTGCACAATTTCAAGTGTTCGCCGCACTAATTTAAAGCACTCCCCGCCCACCGCCCACCGCCCAGCAGCCGCCTCCTGCTCACACTCGCCCATATATATTTTTGACCCATCCCTTGGCTTTAGGTGTTGACAGCTCAAATATGCCCAGGCCCACTCCCCTTCCCCCTCTCTCTCTCTCGCTCAACTGGCAACCGTGCCCAGGGCAGCGTTGACCTTTCGCCAGGAGAGAGCGCTGGCCAAAAAAAAAATAAAGGGAAGAGGGTTTCGTGCTGGCCGCATATGCAAATCAGCTCAGCATTTCCGGCAACTCGAACTGTGTGTGAACCTCCGCTCAAGTGCATGCGGTTTGCGTGCTTTGAAGTTAAAACTCAATTACGCAAAATTCTCACACGTTGGCGCCCGAAACCCCTCCCCCCTCCCCCCAAAAAAACACACAGAGACTGGATTAAGGTTGGGCATTGCGAAATGGGGAGCAGGGAATGGGCGACGCGACCGCATTTGATGTGGGTGCAGTTGGTTCTGCTGGAGCTGTAGCATCAAATTGCAGCCGTTTAGCTATCAAGCTGGCATCAGGAATCGGCCAGCAGGCAGCAGGAATCGGGCAGCAGCTGTCGTTGGCATCGCCATAAAAAACCATTTAGCTAATTGCCTGGCCGCTGACGCTCGGGCTCATGGTCAAAGCACACGCGCGGCCGCACGCGCTCGCCTCTGCCACCACCTGGCAACACCTGACACACACAGCCAACGCCATCCGAAGACCCCGGCCCAGCATTAGCAGCGAAACGCTTTCCATTTCACGGCTGCGAGCAGCAGCATCCGTTTTTTTTTTTTCCTCCCGCATCGAGCATATTTCAGCGATTACCGCAACGGAACGTGAAAAACCAAATGCTTTTTATATGGCTCCCAGTTCCCAGTTCCCAGATTCCAGTGTGCTCAGGTCTTGGCTTGATAGCAGCTGCTTAGCATGCGAATCAAGATTTCAGTGTGGCAAATTGAAATAATGAAGCTGATTTTTTGGCATTCAAGAGATTAGCGAATGAGCTAGGTCCAAATGGTTCATTAAGCGAACTAAAGCAGTTCCAATGAACCAAGATCGTTGGAGTAGCATAATGGACAGAGCATACATACTGTATAGCTAACCAATCTACATGTACTTGGCGAAGGGAATGGGGATTTAAATAATAATTCATTGGAACTAGTTCGCAGTTGAACATTTAGGAAAATTTGCTTAAAGAATGTTATGTAATCACATAGACGGCAAATAATATAAATGATAAATTAAGCAAAGGAACTAATGGCTTTTATGCAAAAAGAACTAGTTCAAATGTAAATAGAGTCCAGTGTACACTAACTGCGCCAGTCGGAACCACTCGGAACCACTCGGAACCAGTCGAACTCCAGCTAATTTAGATGTGGAAATGTATAAATAATAAATTAAGCAAAGGAACTAATGGCTTTTATGCAAAAAGAACTAGTTCCGGGAACTTAAAGCAAATAAATGTGTGTCAAATTTAAATTGAGCTCATTCGCCAGGGTCTACGTCAGTCGTAATCACTCGGAACCAGTCGTACTCCAGCTAATTTAGATGTGGAAATGAATTAGTTAGTTACTTGTAGTGGCTGCATTGTTCAAAAGAACTAGTTCGGCAAACAAATCAATTGCCAACTGAAGCTGCCATTGAAAGTGCTCAAACTACTTAAAGGCAGCTAATGAAGCTCTTCGGCAACTCTGGGATTAGCTGAGCTAACTGCATAATGAGTGGCTCAAGCAGGAGAGGGAGAAGGAGAAGGAGACAAAGCAGAGGAAGCAGCAGCAGGAGCAGCAGCAACACAAAGAAAGAAATCGCAACGCATAACTAAAAAGGCGTGAAAATAATTTGCATAAATTGATGCCCTTTGATCGACTCAATCGCTGCTGAAACTAAGCAGAAGAAGAAGAAGAGGAAGAAGAAGAAGATAAAGCTGAATCAGAAGCAGCAGCAGCACCAGCAGCAGCAGCAGAAGCTGTTGCCTGTTGGCAGGTCCTTTGAATGATGAGCCAAGGAGTTGGCATCTAATCGACGGCTGCCATGGGAACGACGGGCTGGACGGGGGAGGGGGGCGTTGCCAACCGTTTTAGGGATGCGCTGCGTGTGAAGTGTTTACGTAGCAGCTGACACGCCCATGCGACGCCCTCGTGCAGCAGTCAGCCTGAAAAGAGAGAGAGCGAGAGAGGGGGGAAGGGGAGGGGGGCCGCAGCAGGAGGAGGCTAAGGCTGAAGCTGAGGCCATTCTAATTTGTCGCCAACGTCAATGGCTGTTGGCTGCTCTTTGTTTGCAGTTGGGCGGCCAAAGAGTGGCGGCCTGACTGCAACTTTTCAAGTGCTCTGCTCTGCTGGGCAACCTCCACCCAGCGTTCGTCCCGCTGTGTGTGTGTGTGTGTGTGTGTTGTTGGGCTCCACTTGAGCCGCCTAAAATGGCACTTTAGTGCCTTTTGGGGCGTGCAAAAACAAAGGCGCCAAGTGTCGTGTAGCGCATTGAGTGGCAACACTTTGCCACATCCCCCCAAAATATCAGGCCTCTCTCCCCCTCTCTCTCTATATATATGTGCCCCCTGTGTGTGGCCCCTGTCCAGGCCATTTGGCCACGTTAAGCATCTTGAAAATTGTGTCAATTTGTTGAAAATGTCGCTGGAGAATTTTGTGGTGTGATTTTCGTTTATATCACTTTTTTTTCTCTCTTTATTTTGTTGCTCTTCTTTGTACCCTGTAGCCATAAAATGCAGCCCAAGAGCGAGTGCTTAAAGTAAATATTAGATATAATGAAGACGGGGACTCGGCGCTGGGCAGCGGGCCCTGAGCTGGCAGCTAGCAGCAGCTTTACAGGGTATCTCTAGGGCAGTCTGGCTGGCAGCTTGCCTTCGTTTTTATTTTTAGCAGCCTTCATTATTGTCGACAAGTGACAAACTTTGACAATGGGCAGTGGGCGTTGGGTGGGGCCTGGCAATTGCATTGCCTGGGCAGTTCACTAGATCAGCCCGAAAAAGTATGCTATAAAAAAGTAAATATCAATCTAGCTGACACAACTGGCCCGAGTGTGAGTGAGTGTGTGTTTGTGTTTGTCTCTCTGTGTGTGTGTGTGTGTGTGGGCAGCTGAAAATGAGTTTTTCGCTACGCTGGAACCGCAACTTATGCTTTAAAGTGGATGTTACGAGCATGTTGAGTGCCAGAACGCCTGCGGGGTAGGCGTGTTTGTCGACAGACCTGAAACCCGCAGTGGCAGTCGCAGTGCCAGACCCGGCCCGAACCGGAAGCCCTTACACACACACAGAGAGAGAGATTTGCTGACGAAAGGGGCAACTGCGAGAAGGAGTGAATGAATGGAACAGCTGTGGCCATTTCCTTTGCCAAGGCTTTCGCTTGTTTTCTGCTGACCAGCCGCAGCAGCAGCAGCATCCGCAGCAGCAGCCCCTTCACCTGCCTCGGAATTGAGCCGTTGCTGGACGCACATTAACACACATTGTGCGTTGTCCTTGTGGCAGCTCACCAAAAAAAAAATAAAGTAAAAGCCGAATGAAAAAAAATTAAAACAAGCTCTGCAAAAAATATGTGGAAAAAAGAGGAAACTGCTGCACAAATGATCCATGTGTGTGTGTGTGTGTGTGAGGGTGTGTGTAAGGGTTGTGTATGCGAACGAGTGTGTTTGTCCTTTTTACGAAAATCTGATTAAAATATTTGAGTTTGCCTTTTAATGTGATTTTTGAGCATAATAAAAAGCCAAGTTTGAAGCCAAGCCAAAAGCAAAAAGTTCACAAAATACCTTCCAAACCCCACCCCCCCTCCACATCCGCCGCACTGCTGGCAATACAAGTTGTAGTCCGAGTCCGAGTCCGAGTCCGAGTGCACATCCGATTCCTGTCAAGGGGTTGCTTAATGTAACTGCTGCCTCGTTTAGTTTTTCTGCCATTTGTTGTCCTTTTGCGCTGTCCACTGTATCTTCTTTTGATATCCTGCAGTGCACGGCGCCAACTGAGCATATGCGCGCGTTTAAATTGTGAGAACAAGGCACCAACCGAGAGGTGTTTGTTCAGTAAACTGGGATACAGCACTCTCAAATTTAATCTGATTTTGTTGCTATTGGCGAATTGATTAACGAAGAGTACAAACTAATCTGAGCTTAAATGCATCCTGCACTACACGCCTGTCATTAACGAATAGTTTGATTGAAAGTTTGATGCCTCAACTCAAGGTAAGATCTTTGTTAAGCTGCTTTTGCTTACGCCAATTTTAGAGTACATGCTTGTTTCGCTTGCGTAAGCAAAGCAGCTCAGCTGAGCTTAACTCGCTCTTAAGCTGCTATTATGTGCTCTTTCCGCACGCTGGGCTTTGCTCTTGCATTGCTCTAAAAGCATATGCCTGTCTCGCTTGCGCAGAGCAGCACAGATCTTGGCTGGCTGCATGCTAAGCATATATCCATCTCGCTTGCGCAAATGAACGCGAGTTAGCTCCGTTATGCGCTCGCATCGCATTGCTCGCGAAGACTCCGCAGGCCACTGATCGCCGTGTGCGAGTAAGCAGGACGGCAAGTGTGCTAATGGCGTTTGTTGGCGTTGTTTCTATAATGGCTGCCATGAAGCTTTTTCTAATTGGTCCGATTCGTGTCAGCAAGTGCAAATAGTGCGTAGACTTTGTTGAATGCTTTACTAATGGGTAACTATTAGTCCATATGGTGTATACTCAATGTTGCCATTTGTTACTGGCCAGTTGTGGCATTTGCCTGGCCTGGCCGTAAAGGGATGTCCTGGCATTTGAAAGCAAAATAAAATACAAATAATGTGAATGTAATGAGCAAATATCTTTGTGCTAAAGGACCAGAGAAATCGATAGATCGCAGGCCGATCGACCCAGTCCAAGCACTTGGATACCCATGCCAACCACCACGCAAACGACCCCGCGGCACGCCCCTCTGCTCATGTGAACTTAATTAATTAAGGCCCACGGCCAACAGCTGCTGGACCCAAAAACCAAAACCCAAAATCAAAAAAAGCCCCGGCAAAAAATGGAAGATGAGAAATCACTCAAGTGTTCATTAATGCAAATCAGTGTCTCTAGTGGGCTGTGTGTGTACGTGTGCGTGTGTGCCTGTCTGTGTGTGAGCGGAGGTTGGGGTAGAGTGTCTGTTGCTCACACATCTCGCTCTGCTTCTTATTTGTCCATCATAAATTTCTTGGGCTGCGTTTTCTTTCAGCTGCCTTTTGACTTGACGTTTTGTTTGTTAATTTGTGAAAACCCAAAAGAGCGCCGAGGCGGGGGGCGACATAGGTTGGTAGATGAGTAGCCCTGTAGTCGGACGGTTTGGGCGGTGGGGTGGTTGGGCGAGTCGAGGCTCAGACTGTGTGGCCATGTGGCTATAATTTGTTGACGTTTGACTTTGTGCGTCGTCTAATTGTTGGCGACGTGGCAACCAAAAACCCACTGCGGCCCCCGCAAGAGGCGAATGCAATGCCGCACGCAGGCCGTAGAGACTGGGGGTGGCTGACGGTTAGTAGACCGCTGGTCACTTTGATGTGGCGCCGCTGTGGGAAACGCGTAATTTACTTGTTGTTTTTATTTTGCTTCTTCCTAGATTTTCTTTTTATATATATTTACTTTTGTTTTTTTCCACTGACATTTTATATTTATTTTTATAACAAGTTTTGCCCAGGCGACACGCTAATGAACTGATTATGCAGCCGATGGGGCGGGGGCGGGCAACAGAAACTGTTAAACGTAATGTTGGAGTTGGCTTTTAAATGCAAATCTGTTGTAAGCACACACACACAATCACACAGTTACAGTTAGACAGAGAGATTACACTTGCCCTTAAGCATTTACGGAGCGTAAGTAAGTGCCAGAAGTGGAATATTAATTTTCCTTGGACGCATCCTCAGAGAACGCGCAGTCATGCGTGGCCAAAACAGAGCCGCTCGCTGAGAGAGTGTGTGTGTGTGTGGGTGTGTGTGTGTGGGTGTCCAATGCAGGACACTGGACATAAAAGCCTTGGGAATGTTGAATAGTTGAAAATTCGTTAATGGTCACTGCGCTCGACAACAACAACAACAACAACAACAACAAAGGCCAAACAACTTCAATCTACAAATTCGAAATTTCAAGCTAGCTCAGTGCCAGGCACACTGCAAATAATTATGCGTGTGCGTGTGTGTGTGCGTGTGTGCGTGTGGGTGCACACATATGTGCACATATTTTCGGCAAGTTAAAGTTCTTAGAAATCCTTGAGTGCACACAAAAACAAATAAACAACGAAATAGACAAACAAAATGGTCGCCCACGGCTCATGGGGTTAGGCATTGCGAATTGCTGACTGTGTGTGTGTGTGTGTGTGGCGGGGGGTGGGGTGGGGTTATGGTAACTGAGAGTTGGGAGCTGGGGCCGGGCCTTGAGGTTAGGGACAGAGGTCGAGCAAGACCGCTTGGCCGCTCGGCCATGTACTGTGGTTAATTTGTGTGCTTAAAAGCGCTTTACGACTTTGCTGCTGCAGTCGCCGTCGCCGTCGTCGTCGCCGTCGTCGAAGTCGAACTCCAGTTCGAGTTGAAATTGGAGTCGGTCAGCAGCAGCAGCAGCAGCAGCGCTACCTAAATTTATGTGCATTGCAAGTGTCAAACTATTGCTACACATAAGTGCGCACACACACACACACACACACACACGCACACACACGGGGCGAAACTATGCAATGTGTGTGCAACTTGTGCTTAGGAATTTTCAATTTTCTTAAGCTGTATACAAACGAACAGTGGTGCAAAAGTGAAAACTAATGAGCTGAGTTCCCGCTTCTACCCAACGTAATGAGAATCTAAAGCCCTCAACTATTTGCAGCTACGATTGCCTGCTCTCTGCTGCGCTTCAGTCAAGATTTGAGTTTCTTGCGCCACTGTGCAAGGACTTCGCATGTGTGCACCCTGCAGACGACACACGGACGTGCAGCTGGACATCAGCACGGAAGAGACAAAGATAAGCGAGAGCCAAGGCACAAGTGGAGGCTGAGCTGGGCAAGGCGAAGGCGAAGTCTCAGGCAAAGTCTGAGGCAAAGTCTCAGTCGAAGTCTCAGTCGAAGTCGTTGCCGACGTCTGTCGCAGTCGCTGGGAGCTGGGAATGAATGACTTTAAATTGAAATGCGATTACATGACCAGGACACGCATTTAGAGGCGGCTTAGGCCACGCCAAGGACAGGTCAAGCGCCGGCCAAGACATGGGCCCCAGACTCAGCTCCAGACTTGGGCAATTGTTTGAGTTGGCCTCGTGCTCGCCTCGCTGCATCGACGGCATCTCGGCCATAGACTGGGCTCAACAAAACTTAACGCCAGCTGCCTCGTGTCTCGTGGCTGCTCTTAAATTTCATTAGTTTAGTTTTATTGCGCACCAGGCCAAAAGCAAATTTGTCCCTTTTTGCATATGGCCAGGACGCACAGAAGGCGGCGTCCTTAAAGTTTTCACGTTCGTTCGTTCCTTTAAGCGGCAATCGGCAAATGTGCTACAAAAATTAAGCGCAAGAGATAATGAATTGAAACATAAAGCGGAACCAGCAACAGCACGAGAGTATAGGCGTGTATATACCCTGTAAATTTGAATATTTAGCCTTTTGCTTTACAGGATGTGAGTTCACAGTTCGAAAACTTTTCAGCTGTTTGTCTCGGAGCTTCAATTACGGCTCAGGTGTACTAGTAGAATTTTTTAGCTTACTTTAGCTAAGACTTGACTTACTCTAGATAGCTCTAGATATACCTACATACATCCAAGTTCCTTTAAATAAACCTACATACATCCAAGTTCCTCTATATCTAAGTTTTCCGAGAGGTTTATAGTCTACTATACTTAAAAGACGAGATCTTTCTCTTTTAACTCCAATAATCGGTATCTCTAGATATCTTGACTAGCCCCACTTAAGACCTCGCATGTCAAAGTGTCCTGCTTCCAGGTCTTTCAGTATCTGAGTTCTATCCATAAGCATTTATCTATATATCCTACTATAAGCTTTCAATTCAACTCATCTCCAAGCTAACGCCTCTCATTTGCATGCGCTCTAGGGTATTTTGAAAAAAAGATGTCTTCACATAAATCGAGCGCGCTGGGGCGTCATGATTAAGGGGTTCGCTTCTTGTCGCTTCTAATTTTTATTTTTATTTTCATTTTCATTATTTTTGTACATATATTTTTTTTTTTCGCGCTGCTCTCTGGTTGTGTTTGGCTGGTATCCCGCGGATACTTCCGCTTAACGGTTACATTTATAATTACATTTTAATTAGATTCATTCGGCTGTAAAGTGTCCCTTTGTGTGATTTTGCCGCCTGGCTCGCTGGTCCGCTGGTCGCCTGGCTGCTTAATGAACGAATCCTTGAATCCAACGCTCGTCCCGGTCTCAATCTCAATCTTAAGCCGCCTCACCCCAGCCGCGGCATCTTAACGCAACCGCCATGCCCATTTGGCCACAACTTAGGACATCTACAGCGCCTTTTCATTCGATTTCCAATTTACTTATTTCATACACTCTTCCAAGCGAGGGATATCGAATAACTGATGTTGTGTTTGCAACCGATATGACCAATGACAATGACAATGACAATGACAATGACAATGACAATGACAATGACAATGAC
>NW_022046280.1:0-32125 GCF_001654015.2 Drosophila navojoa | reverse complement strand
TGCATATGAGGAGGCATCGGACCCTGCATATGAGGAGGCATCGGACCCTGCATATGAGGAGGCATCGGGCCCTGCATATGAGGGGGCATCGGACCCTGCATATGAGGAGGCATCGGACCCTGCATATGAGGAGGCATTTGACCGTACATATGAGGAGGCATCTGACCCTGCATATGAGGAGGCATCTGGCCGTACATATGAGGAGGCATCTGGCCGTACATATGAGGAGGCATCGGACCCTGCATGAAGGGCGGCATTTGTCCCTGCATGTGGGGTGGCATTTGACCCTGCATGTAAGGCGGCATTTGGTCTTGCATGTGAGGTGGCATTTGGTCCTGCATGTGGGGTGGCATTTGGTCCTGCATGTAGGGCGGCATTTGGCCCTGCATGTGTGGAGGCATCAACATATGCATCATCTGCTGACCATTTTGCTGATCGACGTCCGGCCAATACTCCCGATTAAACGCCTCTGGCCAGTTTCCGTGCATCCGCTGATTGTTAGGCGGAAAGGGGCGACAATTCGGATTGTCGGGCTCGCCGTATTCACCTGGATACATGTGTGCCTGCATTTCGTCAGGATCCTCGTAGTCCTCGTAGAACTCAATCATCTGGTCCCTATCGTAGTACTCTTGAAGATCCGGGTTCATCGGATGTGGCGGTGGTTTTATTTGAGCCGACTGCTCTAGAGCCATCAGATGCGACGCGTATGAGCCCATGGGATGAAAGACCGGCGGATACGTTGACATTGGGTCATTTTGATCCTTTGTCACCTCCGATGATGGCCCCATACTAGCCGAGGCTTGCACAGTACTTTGCGGATTCTCTTCTACTGCTTAATGGAGAAGCTGGTTAAAGCTCGGTAATGCTTGGGTGATAATAAATAAGCCGCTTACCAAAGGTAGGTATGATCTCATTTGAGATAAGACTTGCCCAATTCGGGGACGATGAGCCAACAGAAGGATCAGCCATGATGCTAAAATGCTTATAAATGAAATGTTTCAATTATCATTTGATTTGCGTTAGACTGCAGCCCTAAGATTTGTCAATTTCTGCCTCTGGTAGTCAAAACATCCATTTGTCTAAGCCTCCATTAGTCTAAACCTCCGTTAGTCTAAACCTTCATTAGTCTAAGCCGCCGTTAGTTGAAGCCTCCGTTAGTATAAGCCTCAGCTTGTCGAAACCTATATTAGTCTAAATCTCTATTAGTCAAAGCCTCCGTTAGTCTAAACTTTCGTTGGTCTATACCTCCATTAGTCGAAGCCTCCGTTAGTCTAAACCTGCGTCAGTCTAATCCTCCGTTAATCTAAACCACTTTTCTGTCTAAATTTAATTCAGTCCCATCTCCTGATTGATCTTTCTGTAAAATCTCAAGGTTGATTTGTGAGTGTTGATGGAAAATACTTACATCGTTGGCTATGATTCTTCAGCAAACTACTTCGAATCAAGTAGAATATCTCAAAGGCAAAGCTGTGGAAATATTGTAAATATTTGAATTTATGCATATTTGGTGTTCTATCAGGGTTAAGGCAATAGTTTTGTAAACATATTCTAAGGGATTGCTACTGCGTGGATGGGTCTGCTTGTAAATATCTTAGCTTTGTGTTATGTGAGACGTGTCTGTTCCAGTTTAAAACGCTTTCAACTGCACCCCGAACGTGCCTGGCATATTGAAGGGCGTACAGCCTAAGCCTGTTCCTGTGCAAGACGCACAGGAAATCATCTCTCATCCGCAGTAGCGGCAACATTTTTGCAATTATTTCAAATATTTTTCAACACGGCTTTGAAATGCGACGTGCCGACGAATGCCGCACAACAGCAACAGCCAGCAGGCTAAAGGAAAAACCCTTTTTGTTTTTCACGTTTTTCCTTTGTCTTGCGCCAAAATATTTTTCCACATTTTATGCTGCGCATATTTTTTTTCCCGCAGACTTGGCGCGAAATTAGCGGCAAGTGGCTGAGGCAGTGGAAAAAGGCAGCGGAGATAAACTTTAAATAAAACATGGTACACACAACACGGCCAACGAGAGGGCGGGAAGGGGGCCCAGGCAGCGGCCGAGGTGTTGCTCGCGCATCGTGAGAGGGTGAAAGATGCCGGGGTACCGGGATACCGGGCCAAACGTCGAACACTGGCGCACAGACCGCAATTCAAATAAAATCCTTTAGGGCTTTTGACTTTTAACTCATCCGTTTAACGAGCGCTCATGTTCGTGAGATGGCGAATGGCTGGCTGGCTGGTTAGAGGATGGCAGGATAAAAAGATTGCCCGGGCAAGGACAATACCCTTGACACCTACACACACACACACACACACACACATTTATATACATATAAATATGTATAGCCGCAGTAACCCAGCACGCGTTGTCAGTGCAATTGCAAAACAATGCGCGAAAAAGGCAAGAAAATCAGCATAGAAGGCATATGCGAATAGCCATGCTCTATAGAGTCGTATTTATAACTGATATAAATGATGTACAAAGCATGCATTATGATCATCATATGTATAGAATTATCAAATAGATCGATTATGATCCGATCACATATAAGAAATATGCCTACATTGCATTGGAAACTCCTCTCTTCAAACTGCGATTTCATTTATGGTATATGTAAATAATCTACATAGAACACTCTTCATGAAGCTGTCTACATCTAGCCTATATATGTCTCCACATCTTGAATACCTCTATTCATTGTGTATTAGCGTAGTCGACTCGAAGGGACAGGCACGCCCAAACGCCCACACACGCAGCTCACACAAAACGTTTTAAAATTTTTATGAGCCTTTTTGCTCTGGAATATCTCTACAGCACAGAGCTCTGATTGCTTTTGCAAGCAGCCCTTGCCTCCAATCTCTCTCTCTCTCTCTCTCTCTCTCACTATCTCTCTCTTTCGAAGCCCGTGAGTAGAATCGATTGATAGCTGCGTCGCTAGCAATTGCCAATTGCCAATTGCCAATTGTCAGTTGGCAGCTTTGGCAATCGGCGATTCAGAATTTGAACAATTGCCCACTCGACGTGAGCATAGCAAACGTGGCCAAGTCTCGGGCTGAAGAAGGCCTCGATTGAGGCGTTTGCCTAAAATATGCATGCGATGAGCCAATGCATACACAATGCCTAACTTCAGCTGGCTGTGGCTGTGGTTGTGGGGCCGATTGTGACATTTATTAACCAGCGAAATACACTTGTCGCGCATACGCCCCGTGGACACGCCCCCTCCTCGCCCGCCACCCTCTTCTGGCACTAAAAAAGCATGCTTCGTTTAATAAATTGAGCGTTTTGTGCAATTTATGCGCCTGATTTGACATTAATGTAGCCTGAACAGACTCCACGCCCACCACACACGCATATAAATCAGTGTGTATGCGTGTGTGTGTGTGTGTTTGTGTGTGTGGGAGTGAGTTGTAATGCGAGTGTGTTTATTTACATGTGTTGCCTTCCTTGCCTAGTTCTTAACGGAAGAGCGCGTCTTCCGTTTGCTGTTTTTTATTTATGACAACATCTGTCGCAACAACTGCTGAATGTGTGTGTGTGTATGTGTGTGTTTGTGTGGAGGCGCTAACATCTATGCCACACACACATCATTTATCATTTTAACGGCTCAACTCCTTTTCGTGTCTGGCACCTTTCGCTTCATTTGCTGTAAGTTTTCGCTCTTTATGCCCACAACTTTGGCCATTAAAAAGAAGAAGTTAAAGTAAACGAGCTAAGGCGACTCTCCCTACAGCCCTATACAGTTAAGCTAGCTTAATGATATAATATAGTATTGTATTCATGCGCACTCACCTGGCAAGTTTTCCCGCTATCCGCTGCGGGCCTTTGACTTCAATTTTTGTATTTTTCAGTTATGTATTTTTGTTTGTATATGTTTTTAAAATTATTATTAATTAAATTGATTATTATTTTATTATATTTTGTAGTTACTATATTATGTTTGTATGTGTTACTATATTATAAGGTTTATTGTATTATATTTTATTGTATTATGTATTGTATTGTATTATTGTATTATTATATTTCTTGGTGTTTATTATATTATAGCTTTTATTATTATATTATTATTATTGTGTGTTTGGTTATCATGAAGTTGTTTATTATTTCTATTATGTTTATGTATTGTTTGTGTATTTATTTTTTTTTATTTATTTTTTTTTAGGTTTATTTATTTGTGTGTTTTTGTTTTATTGGTGTTTCCGTGTTAAATTGTAATATTATAAAATTTTACATCCGTGTTATAAATCCAAACTAAAATATTGATAAAACTGCGCGGAAAAGAGAATATAATTAGTGAAAAGATGATAATGATAATGATTAATGATTACCTAAAAACTAAAAGAACGCTCGATGAATTTTCGTTGAATAGTTGGTAAGCTCGCTGAAATTTGTCGATCTCTGGAAATAGAAACAGAAAATACGTATAAATAGGTGCATAATAAGTTTTATATGGAATAAATACTCATGTATGTGTGTATATAAATTATTCATTTGCAAATATCAAACGAAACGTTTTTCACGTAGTTTCAATTTCAACTTGGGCTGTCCCATTAGACTAAACAGCGTCGAGCAATTCCCAGATGCCAATCAATGTCAAAGAGCTGAAAACTCTAGACGGCAATAATTCACGTATGCGAGCTAATAAATTACGACAAAATCTCAGCTTTTTGGGTAGGGGGGCATCAAAGGATAACAAGGATAACTTTTGCGCTCCACTAAATGTCACACAAACACACACGCGCACACACACACACACACCTAGCCATTAAACTGCGAGCGCAAATAATCAGCTGTAAATATTTTATAGATGAAACGAGCGACAAAAACTCTGCGGAGTGGGCAAACGTATTTCAGGCATTTCTTTCTTGTTGTGGCGCCACAGAAATTTGCCAAAGTCTTGTGGCTTGAGCTTAAGTATATAACATATATGTATATGTGTGGGTGTGCGAGTGTGTGTGTGTGTGTGCTTGGCATAAGCTCTGCTGGTCATTTACGGGGTCACACGGCCAGCTCAGAGATCATAATGACTCACGCTGACGATGATGCGGTTGCTGATGGCAATGGGGCCAAGCAGGCGGCTTACGATAAGAAGCGAGAAGAAAATAGAAATGAATGTCTATTGATAATCAAAATAAATGCCTGACGGGGCTCGCAATGAAATTGAAACAAAGCTTGACAGATGTACAGATATCTGGAGCATGGACAGCCGCCGAGGGGCATAAGTATGGGGGAGTGAAGCGAGAGTCTACAGAGTAAATCTGGCATCATATTGTTTTAGATTATAGAAATTACTATATATCCTGTATTATATACATATATTTATATGATTGCCTGGCGGCAGATCTTGATGAGCATAACATGAGCAAAGGCAGCTGAGGGAGTGGCATAGTTAATGCAAATGCTGTTAGGGATTATGGCAAATACCTATATGAGAAAATCAAATATAAATTACATTGAATATATGTATATGCATAACAAGCCGAAGGCCAGTGAAAGTTTAATCCTAAGTTAGTTTTAATTATAATGAAAAATGTCTAAGACATAAAAACATTTCAAAGGAATGTGGAATAGAACCTCTTTCATCTCATCTCCACGACTACATGCACACATTTGGCTCACGGAGAGCGACCCCAGCGAGACTCAACGGAGGCTGCCACTCGAGAGAGACAATGCAAAGCTGCTGAACTATCTGGGCATGGCGCATGCCAGAGTTGGAGGAGTGGACTGGACTCTGATGAGGGGCCAAGGTCCGGGGCCATAAATTTATGTTGGTGTCGCCTGCACATGCAAATGTCTAAATGCCTAAATGCCTAATGAGTGAAGCGGGCAGCACAAACAACGCAGGGACACGAATGAGTCCTTAAAGATTAATTAATCTTTGTGGCACATGCGGCCGACGCTGACGCTGACGCTGACGCTCATGCTGATGCTGATGCTGACGTCGACGTCGCTTGGTGCCACAAACAACAGTTGGCTGGGGCACGCGTGTATTGTTGGCCGGGCAGGCTGACCATTGTCCTGCGTCGGTTTCGGTTTCGGTTTTTAAGCTAATGACACAAAACGCCAAAAAGGATGCGAGTCCTGGGGGTTAATTTGCAGGCAGGGTCGCTGGCTGGCTGGCTCGCTCGCTCGGTCGGTCGGTCGCCTGGTCCGGCTTATCTTTTGCTTTTGAAGAAATAATTAATGACCTCGTTTTTGCCACTGTGGCCAGAGCAGGAGCCAGAGCCAGAGCCGGAGCAGGAGCCGGAGCTGGGGCGGGCAGCAACAAGGAGCTGCACACTCCGTGCTGGCCATTAAAAATCGTTTATTTCGATTTGATTTAATCCAAAATAGATTGCCCTGTCGGGCCATGCGACGCAGACGGAGATGCGGCCAATTTATGCACTCAATTTACGCACGGCGCACAGGACACACAGGACACAGGGCAGGATGCAGGACGCTGCTGTGGATGCTGCTGCTGCAGTTGGACAGTGGAGCTGCTCTGTTGCGTATTTATAAATTTCATTGGTTAATCCTTATTTTCGCATTAAGGGAGCTCACACACGCACACACACACACACACACAGCTGCAGTGGACGCACGGCCACAGCTATGCAAATGTATGCATTGTCCTGTTGCGCCAGCACTCGCCGTCCGCTGCTGTGCCCCCCCGCCCCGTCTGTGCCCCGCCCACAGCAGACTACGCTGGCAATTAAACTAATCGCACGCGAGGCTTAAAATGCGATTTGCGGCGTCGATTGGCAATTGCGGCTCGCATTCGCCATTGAAACATTTCAAATGTTTGCCCGAATGCCAACAGCAGGGGCAGAAAGAGAGATGGCGAGGAGAGACAGCGGAGAGCTGCTAAGTGTGCCGAGTGAGAGGCAGAAGCGGTCCACGCGGTTTGCCCTTTTGCGATTTGCCGCGAAATTTATTTAACCAACACGTCGGAAATTTTCCAATTTCACATTCGCTCGCAGCTCGGCAAACGCCGCAAATGACATTTAAACTGTTTGCATTTGGCGCCGCTGACTGTTTAGTGGTTTTTGCGGCTATCCGAGGCCACCTGACCCCCAACCGCACCGCCCCCAACGCTCGCTGTTTGCCTAATCCAAATGTTTAGTTTCGCTTGGGCCTAAAATGTTCGTGCGAAGGACAGCTGGATTCATTGGGCCACGTCCCACACTCGGCTCGCACAAATACTCCGCCAAATTTATGGCTAATCTCTGATCCGGCTTTTCGATTCTGGGTCTGTTCAACTGGGCCATTCAATATTGCGAAACTGATCAAAAATCAAGGAAATCTCTAGGAGCAGGAGCGAGGTGTCTATATCTTGGCATAAGCTGAAGACAGATCAGAGCTCGACTAGCTGGGAACGGGGTCTGTATGGAAGTCTATATGCACGAGGCAAAGTCGTAAAGTAGAGTTCCTTAATCTCTCTCAACTACCCCAAGGCCAGCTTAGCTTTTCCTTTGGCTAACAGCTTTGCTCAGTCGTTTGATTAATTTCCATGAAAAGGAAAATGAAAATGCTAATTTCTGTAGCTTTGTCCACACTGTTCAATTGCAACCGGAAAGGTAAGAAGTCCGCCTCGCCTGTTGGCTGGCACCACAGCAGTGAAAGGCTGCTCCTGCTCCTGCTGCTGCTCCTGCTGCTTTGAAGCATTGTCACCGCGCACCGCAAGAAACCAATTTTCATGTGATTAATGATGTCAACGCGAGGCGATGCTGGCCACGTAAGTGCCTGCTGGCCCGACTCAATTCCCTGGCCGCTCTTTAGCAGGAGTCGGAGGGGACACGAGCGTACCACAGAATGAATCCGTCCGTCAAGAATGCGTCAATTTAATTGCGCACGTGACGCGCGCGGCTCATGAATGATAAAGAGAGAGCAGAGCGGGAGATGAGGGAGAGCAAAGAGAAGAGACGAAGCCGAAACATGTTGTTCAACTGGACGAGCGGGGAGGGCATTTTGTTGCGGCTATGCGCGCCACGTGACGCTGACATTCGCATTGATAGCACGAGCTTGGGCTGCGGCCAGTGGATTAGCCAGCCAGAGCTTCAAGATGCCCTCGAACCGAACCGAGCCAAGCAAGCGCAGCAGTCGACCAAAATGCGCCCCACATGCTGCGCTCAGCATTTGATTTTTCGCAAATTTCATTAAGCAAGATAAATGGTTGGCTATTAACAACAGCAACAGCAACAGCAACAGCCACGAGCAACAGCAACAAAAAGATGCCTAATAGCAGCAGCAGCAGCAGCAGCCTTAGTGCTGCCCGCTTTGTATTTATGCAAAAATTCGTTATGGATGCCAAAGAACGGCAGCAAAAATCGCACGCACTTTTGTTTACACACATACCCTACAACCGAGGCTGGGCATCTTGACTACGAGTTGAGCTTTGTTTGCATTTGCATATCTGGCACGCGAGTTGAGCAGGAGCTGAACCTGGTCTGCCATGAGAAGCCCACAAATGGGACAGTGGATGAGATATGAGTTCAGTTTTCTCATCTGGGTGGGCTGCAGATCGCTCGAAAGCCATCCACGGCCAGGACTGGGCAGCATTGTTGTTTAATACCCATTGAAAAGGGAAAACTCGAGCAGGACTGCAACAGCTATAGCCTCTCTTTAAAGCTCTCTGTGAAACCTAATTCGAGTTGATTTCGAAAGAATCTACGAAAGGTGCTTGAAATTATTGCCACTTAGGCCTAGACAGTGCACAACGCACAAGATAAATGGCCAAAATGCAGCCACTGTAAGCGCAGTCAAACTAGGTATTAGACCAGAGCAGACTTGCAGCAGCGCGTCGAAAAGCTTTTGCGGCTGAAGAAATGCGAGCGGCACGGCACGCAGGCGCACAAATTACAGTGCGCAGCGCGATTCCATTAATGCGGCATGGCTTCTGGCTCCAAGGTGGCAGACAGCCCTAGAAAAAAATAATTTAGTCGAAGAAGAAGCAATGTGGTCCATCCACACCAGCCAAAATGACAAACTAAATGTCTATGCATAAACCACTATCTATGTACATACATACATACCTCTAGATCACAATTAAAATGTATTAAAATATAACAGCCACAATGTTAAATATTCAGATGAAGCGCCGCCATTTGAATAATATAGTAAATATACACAAGTTTTTGCACAAATCAATAAATATTTTGTTAATTTTTTGTTCTCACTGTCAAACTTGGGCTCCAGATGCTTTTTATAATTGTCAGAAATCGACAACTCGCTGGTATGAAACTAGTGAAATAATCGCCGCAATTGAAGCCAAGTCGATAAATTGTGTAATCGGCTGAATCACATCACTAACCAAACAGCGTGATTGCACTTTGAATAATTCAATTGAAGAACAAAAATAAATAAATGTATATAATATATAAATTTAAATATGTAAATATAATAAATATAAAATATATATATGTACACATATAAAGCTCTGTTTATTTTTTTATGTTACACGCCTGCGAGAGAATTATTTGAGAGCTTTAGACCAATTGGAAATTTATCTATACGGCCAGCAGTTATAGCAGACCCAGCCTCTATATGTACTTGAATATCTATGGACGTTCATATTATATAGTGCATACAGTGGTCGTTGTTTCGCCTGTTCGTTGGACTTGCGGCTCTGGTGTGACATGATAAATTGCATGAAATTATTTTCAAGCTGCCAACCCCTCGCACCACAAGGCCGCGAACGTGCTTGGGGGCTGCGCGGGGTAACAACAATGAGGCTTGGGCTCGTGTATATGTATGTATGTACATATATCTCGGCGATATCAGTGGTATCTGTAAAATGCTCTACTTAAAAGTTAATTGTAGCGGAGAGTCAACTTTCTGGCGAAGCTTCACGAATTTGAAATCTATTCAAATTTCGTATACAAAATGCGACATGTTGTAATTCTCCAAGCGATTGTTATTGTTGTTGCTGTTTGTTTGCTGTTGTTTGTGGCCTTATCAGGCCCGTATTTTATTTGCTTGCCAATTTTCCCAAAACTTTAAGATTTATCGCACTGGCAGCCCGAGCCTGATGAATGCGACGTTGTAAAGCAAATCTGAAACGCGAATTGCGACAGCTGCTGGCTGGGATTGCGAGGCTGGGTGGCAGACAGTATGAGTGGCTTTCGACTGTGCCTGGCAAATTGGTCATTAACTGAAGCACAGAGCACACACACACACACACGCACACAGAGCGTGACAGACAGATGAAACGCAGCGATAGATGGGGCCAGAGCATGGCATCAGGACATTTTAATTTGGTCTGTCAACGGCAGACGTTGACCGCAGCGTTGCAGCTGCAGTCAAAACTGATTTGTCCAGCGCACACACACACACACACACACACACACACCCGAAGCACAGCCATGTCCCCACTACAACAGCAAGTCGCAGCTCACCGCATCTGTTGGCGAGAGGACACGTTGTTGATTTCTAATTTCACGCTGCGTTGTGTGAAAATCAACACCGTCCAACAACAGCGGCCAGAACGGGGCTCCGGTTGCCCGGCATCGGACATCGGGCATCGAAAATCGGGCGCCCCAGCTGTCCCCTTTTTGATGGAAATCGAAAAACGCAGCCCGCAGAAAAACGCAGTTAATGAAGCCTAAGCGTTTAGCTGCACCTCTATCCCCCTTTCCCCCTTACTTACATAACTAGCAAAAAATTCAAAATAGATTTGCAAATGCGAAGAAGCTTACCGCAGGGCCAGACGCCGGGACGGGCCACGTCATCAGTTTCCAATTATGCAAATCTCTTGATTTCGCCGAGCTCGCACGACTAATGAAAGTCAATCGGAAGAAGATGTGCAGCGCCTCAGTCCTTGCTTTTAATATGAATAAAAAATAAACACGAAAAAAAAAACAGAATATAATAGAAAATAAAATCACACACACGAAACGTTTTCATTTGTGACTAGCAAAATTAAAATGACGACTAGATCATTCGATTTTTCGTTTGACAGCTGGTGAAAAAAAGAGACACCAAAAAGAAAAAAAAAGAAGAAGAAGACAAATGTTGCAACTTCTCGCAAACTTACCAAGAAAATGCACAATATTTCAGCAATTCAACAATTTCACACCGCGTTTATAAACTGAACTTGGAAAATCAACAGAAATTAAATGAAATGAAAAGTCTTTTGCTCCAAAAAAAAAAAAAGAAAATGAAAAAATTATGAAAAAAAATACGAGTTCACTCCAAGGTATGTGCACCTTCCGACGACTCGAAGCAAAGACAGAGTTTCGCCAATTTTTAGTCGATGCCTCACTTGACAGTTAGGAGTGACAATAAGTATATTTCATGTACTCGTGACTTAGCCTGGCAGTGCTCCAAAATATCTTAACAATAAGAGTTACCGATGATCCATTCACTCGCAGAGAGAATATCGATGACCAGGAGAGTAGATTCCAATTCCATTTTATTTCACTCGTTGTTATAACTACAGATTTTTATGAACAGTAATTTACAATAATTAAAGAGTTCAGGCCAAGAAAATAGGCCTCTTCTGCCAAGATATTTAATTACATACATGACATATGGCATATGCGATAACATAATTATTTGGAAAAAAAAGAAATAAAAAACCCATGAAAAATTCCTACAAACTGAATTAAATTAAACACTAAACACCAAAAACTACAAGACTTTGCAAGTAGATAAAATAATATAAACGGATTTACGTATCTGAAAAAAAAATTATGCTTTGAATTTTTAATTTTATTTATTTATTCATTTATTTTATTTTTATGCCCTGAACCCATTGAAAATGGGAAATCAGTTAATAATGGGTTTGTTATTTATTTATTTATTTTATTTTATCTATTTATTTATTTTTGCTTTTTATTTTATTTTATTTATTTATTTTTTTTTTTCTCTGGATGTGTTCAATATGGTAATGTAACTTAAATTGAATTCTTAGCTTTGTTTGCCCTAAGCTCCTCTCTAAATCGCCCCAAAGTACTACTATAATTTTTTTAAATGGAAATCATGCATCCATTTATTTGTAATCAACATACATGTAGTATGTACAATAGGCATTGATCTATCGCTTAGCTCACACTGCTACCAAAAGCTCAGCCGTTGGTACCTACTCGCTCGATTTCAGCGCATCGCAAAGTAACGAGTAACGAGTAACGAGTAGAGAGTAACGAGTAACGAGTAGAGAGTAACGAGTAACGAGTGTCGCCCATCTCTAGCTTAATAGTTAGCAACGCTCTCTTTCTTTCCGGCGATTTCTCGCTCAAGTGGCACGTGCTTTCTGTACCTGAAGTCGAATTTGAATTTAATCATTAACTTTATTTAATTAATTGAAGTACAACTTTGATCGAAAAAATGGATATTCCTGATGGTACGATTATGTCGGCTTTCGAAGTCATACAGACATCTGATGACCAAGAGATAATTGAGATTCTGGGCAGGTAAATTGCGGGCTGTGTATGTATGTAAGTATGCAAAGTGTCTGTCAAAACTCTGTGCTTTTGCCCGCAGCTCCAATAGAGACGGCCAGGATGGCGGGAATCAAGGAGATCATTCCAATAATTCCAATGATGTCGAGCTAGAGAGTAGCATGTTGCAACTACTACGCACCAAAGCCAAGAGCGTAGAGGTACGCCATGAACCTAGCCACAAATGCAGTCACGACTCGCTGCTGCTGCACTGAATTTGCGTTTCTTACTCGCTGCTTTTTCTTAGGAAATCTGCAGCGAATTCATCCAGCTGTGTGTATCCGATCCCGAGGCAGGGCTTTTCAAGTTCATGCAGTTCGTCTTGGAGACTAGCGACATTGACACGCCCGAAATGCAAAATAATCAAGTCAAATCTGGCATCTTCTTTAATGCGGCCAGTTCTCAGGAGAATGTAAGTGGATCACGTAGCGACTAGTTATATGTATGTACAACATGAATATCCCACTAAATATATCATTTCAATAAGAGTTTCAGTTCAGATCAAGGTAAACCTCAGCTGAGCGCAAATAATATTTCAGAAATCTGCCTAGACTCTAGAGTCAATCTATATTATTGGTATATTTTAAGACATTGTTACTTCTTGCATATGATTGAGAATTCAGCTGTATCCGCTGCGCATGCGCAGCTCGCACTCCCTTAGCATGGATGTGGGAAGCTACACTTAAACTTATCTAGACTCTAATATTAATCTTTGTATTAACTACCATTGAAGGTTTGTTCATTTTTAGTTCTCCAATCAGAGTATTGAGCTATGTCCGCTGCGCATGCGCATAATTCATGCAATTAATACAATTTAAATATTATTGGTATGTATATCAAACCCGTATATCAATTTGAAGGTGCATCGCTTTCCGGTGATGGTGCGCTCTTCGCACACCTTTAGCGTGGACGTTTCGAGCTTCTTGGAGCAGCTGCTGCACGCTGTCATCTGCACGTCCGTGGTCCTGCAGAGTCAGTTTATGCGGAAAATGGGTAACTTTCTGATTGTCGGCACCGAGTCGGACGTGGTGCCGTTGCGGCACACAAACACCCTGATTGGTAAGCGCTCTCGGTGGGCTGTTCTGTCTGAGGCTATAGCAGCGTCCACTTGCAGCCCTGAAGATGATGACCGCGCTGAACAACATGATAGCGCTGCAGAACGAGAGTCAGCGCAGACTCTGGGCGAATCTGCTCAAGAAGGTGTTCCTCAAGCGCAGACTCGATGTCGCAGCTGACATCCGATCGATGTGCGTAGCCGAGTGTGGCGTCTGGCTGGACAATTTTCCGCAGGGCTACATCAGTAACAAGCGCTTGATACATCTGTTCGAGGCGTTGGACGACGGCTCCATGAAGGTGGAGGAGGCCAGCCTGGATGCGATTGTGAAACTGGAGAAGAAGACGAAGCTGCGTGAGCAAATCGTTCAGGAGGGCTACAAGTCCCGGATGGCCCTGCTGAGCATCAGCCTGAGCACCCCCCACACTAAGCTGGTCGATAAGGCGATTCACCTGCTCGTGGCCTTTCAACGGGTCATGCCGGAGGTGATCGACAATGAAATGGTCCAGATAATTGAGCAGATGGCCTTTACCGCCAATCGAAACGTGGCTCAGGCGGCGGCCCAGCTGCTGCACGCTCGATTCATGGCGCAGCCCACCGCCAGCGCTCGCGTGCTCGCCATGGCTAGGCTCTTCGTCAAGTTCTTCAGGCACGAGCAGACCCCCTACCTGATCGACGCCTTCTACGGCATCGGCGACAGTTTGCTCGACTGGTCCACGATGGTGAAGATTCTGCTGGACCAGGAGGACTTGACGCACCAGGAGGCCACCGTGATCATTGAGATCATGGCGCTGAGTGTCAGGCAAGCAGTGACCGGAGATTCGCCATCTGGTCGGATCACCGACCCCTTGGCAAAGGTCGGAGCCAACGAGCTGGTAATAACCAGTATATTTCCGTCTCTGAACATGCTGCTGCACAAGTACCGCATGGACCCTTTGCAAATGAAATACCTGTTGGATCTGCCGCTGCACATGAGCTTCTCAAGCGAGCAGGTCGAGCTGTTGCTCGGTCAGATCAAGACGTTGGTTTTGAAGCATAACAACGTGGAGGTGATGCACTACTGCACCGCGGCGCTGCACCTTCTGTCCCAGAAGTACGAGAAGGTCGCCGCCCCCATCCTCAAAGAGCTGATGGAGCGAGCAGCGCTCATCTACTTGGAGACGGACAGCGCCTGGCAGCTCTCAGTGAGTAAAAAGCAAGTGTCGCGCATCAATGCGTGCAACCAGCGTCTGCTCGTCGCACTGCGCATCATCTCGGCGGTCTACCAGTACTGCGATATGAGTGAATTCCCGGTGATGAACTCCGTGCTGTTGAAACTGAAGCAAGCCGTCAAGGATAGGGACCCATCGGTGGGGACGCTCTCTGATGAGACGATAAGCATTTGCATAGAAATATGTTACGTGGGCATCAGCTGGAATCTGAAGCGTATCCAAGAGGCGGCCAGGGTCGGCGACCAGATCGATGGAGACTGCCTGGTGGTGGCCGAGCATCAGGACATCTTTTTCTTGGCCGCTATGTACATCATTAAGAATTCCAACGACGTGAACTTCAGCGGTGACGTAAGTACTCGATTCCCTTGTGCTGCGCAGCCAACAGACTCCTCCTCCTCGTCCTCCTCTCTCTGCACTCCAGGCCTTCGCATCCGCGTGTGAGCTGCTGGTGCTGTTCGCTGAGAATATGCGCCACAGCAAGAACCCTGCCCTGTGCGCGCTGGAGTACAGGCCGTCCGCCTATGAGCTGAAGATCCTGGAAAACTTTGCGATACAATACGTGTTTGGCGGGACCGCGGCAGCCGAGCTGGACAATGCCGTAGTAAGCAAGTTAGCCGGTCTGGTGCCACAGAAACGCCGCGTCCTGAGCGGCTTCTGCAAGCTCTGCATCAGCAACGTTGTGCCCGTGCTGAGTGCCGCCAATGTACTCCAGTACTATGAGCAGGTGAGCTCCCCGTCTCGGTCCTATCCTGCCCAACATTCATGCATGCATGTTGCTGCATGCATCATTTCTCCTTGCAGTTCTTTTCGTACTACGGGGATATTCTGTTCAGCACCTTGGAGCACTGCATGCTCATCAACACAGTTGACTTAAGCATGGTGCTGATGCACAGCCTCCTGCTGTTGTATAGGCGCATTATGGGTGCCTTTGACAGCCCCGTCCAGGCAAGCGACTCCCTTCAGTTTGGCAAGCTGATCAGCATGTCCAAAATGTTCAGCCATCTGTTCAGCTTCGATCCCGTCAAGACCCACCCGGCTGTGCTCATTTTGCACCGCGCCGGCATAGTCTACGCCACGGAAGGTACCGAGGACGCCTGGAACGCGCCCGAGAATCTGTTCTACTTGAAGGTCGTACGCCAGTTCGTGTACCTATTGCAGGCCGACGACATTACGGATATACTCGGCTTACTGGACAGCAGCCTCATCGGCAAACAGCCGAACACCAGCCCCGAGTGGGAGGCCCTGCACTACTATCGCGATTCCCTGGTAGCTGCCCACAATCAGAACCGACGCTAAGGCCCCCAACTATCGACGCATCGCCTTAACACAATAAATCGCATCAAGCGAATTCACATCATTTAATCAAACAAACTTTATAATCATATAATATTATCTATCGAAGATATTGCTGCTCTCTGCTAGAGCTTCTGAATAAACTAAATATTGAAGTCATCTTTTGATGTTCCAAAGATAAATACAAAGGAAACTTGAATTGACTTTTATCATGCATTTCTTGTCTTCAATTATCGTGTTGATATTCCCCATCTTTTATTATAGATAAACCATGAGAATATTTTAGCTGGAGTTACTTGCTGAATACATGTACATATATGTATATACAATATAGATATTCTTTTATATCTCCATGAGGATTTCTATGAGTATCCCAAGCAAGGCGACATTTTGCCTCTGTCTATAGAGTTTAGGCTCGTAGTAATTTATTTTTCTCCATAGGCAAGTTCAACGCTTTTGCTCTAGCCAATTCAGTTGCCTGCTCGGAACTCTCCTTACGAATTCTTCTGCTTGAATGTGGACTACAGCAGCTCAAGGAATTTCCTCAGCTTTAAGCGTTAGCCAGCTTTCGGTGAGGATGTTCCGGAAACCTCTATGAATGCGATCCGCAACTCTATCTGGTCTTGCGGCAAACACACTCGAGTTGCTTTTGTGATTCGCTCCGGCTGCTCACCTGGACGTGGTCGAGTCGCCCGTTGTTGTGTTCCCGGTGTAATTGTGCGTTGCGGCACGCGAAATTAAACAAGCCGTGTGGAGCAGTGGTGCCGGCGTTAGACAATGGGCCAGGTGCTGGTTGGGTGGTTGGGGCGTGTAGATAATGAAGCGCTCGCTGGCGGGAGGCAGCTGGAGGAGTTGGCACTGGCTCCAGGGCTCGCTAAATAACAATGGAATGGCAAGCGCAGAGCAGCAGCGGCGTCTGCCACGCAGCTCCTTCAGCTGCCGCCTAGCGGCTCTCCGGGGACGCCGCGAGGTGTCGCAAAAGTTTTTGCCTTTAGCACAGTCAGATTGTGTGAGAGGGGAATGGGGGATGGGCGGCACGGGCAGGGCAGGGGCGTCTATTGTTCCCCAAAGTGTTTTTATTTAGGCTGGGCTCGACTGGGCTAGGGCGTCCCGTCTTGGGGGCCTTTTCGCTTGCCTTTGGCGCACAGACATTTCGTTTGTTTTATTATCTTTTATTATTATCCGCCCGCTGTCTTTGTCTCGGCTGTTGTCCCTTCTGCGTGCACCCAGTGCTCGCTGCAGCTTGGCTCAGCCCCTCGCCCGCCGCCAAATTGGCCGTTAAGATGCTAAAGATGTGGATTTTGGTGATTTAGCAAGTTGGTCGCCTGCCACCCCCGCACCGGCCCAGCCCCCGCATCAGCCTTGGCCATAGTTTTGTCCGCCTAACGGGTTATTCCGGCCCACCAGAAATTTGCGGCGGAAATCGCGCTAATTCTGCCGCCTGATGCCACACAATAGCGGCCCACTTGGCTGCCCCATGTGACAGATTTGGGGCCAGATACGAGTGGGATAGGGTCGATCGAGGCAGCTCGTTATAAGTAAAATAGTTTTAAAAAAGTATTCATAATATACAAATAATAATTCATTTATTTACTATTATTATTATTATTATCGATTTCCTATTGAGAATTTGCATTTGGCATAAATTGCGCAATTTTGAGACAGTGCAATACGGTCACATTGTTTTGCAAATCTCTGCATAATTGTTGCCAAAATGTCAATTCAACTATTATTTGTTATTATATGGCCTAATTATTCGGCCCAAGCGCGAGTTCTGCTCGGATTTGAAGGAAATAATGCCCCAAACAGCTCCATGTGTGCTCAAAATGGGAGTCAATAAAATACCTCATTGGATAATGAACAAAATATGATTGAAAGTGTTTGTAATAATAATTCTAATAATCATTGCAGGAGTCAGGCATAATTATAATATTCATTTGATTTCATTTTCTTCCGCAGATTGAATTTCTTATTGACGCCGGAATACGGTCCCATTCATTTGTCCTTCCAATAGCAATAGTGTTGATAAGTGATCCTAAATGTCCCAATTGTGGCTACCATGACTCGCAGCTACTTGGCAATCCTAAAACTAAATGAGGTCCGCCACATTGCTCAACTCGTTCAGTTTAGCTTCAGAGCTTGCCGTGTAAAGACCTGTAAGTCTTACAATTTATTTATTTTTTTTTTTTTCAATTTCAATTTTTTTTCATTCGCCATTTTGTTTTTCATATTTTTTTTCTCTTTCTTTTTTTTCATTATTGTTTTTTGCACGTGATTTACGCTGGTAAAGTAATTGAAAAAGTGAAAAGAAACAAAAATAATAATAAAATGGACTCTGACAACGAGGATAACCAGGAGCGTCGCCCAGAGCACCCATCCAAGCGCATATGCGTGCGCGCAGAGGCGGCCGTGGACCAGATTGCCGAGCTGCGTGCTACCTTTGCCACAGAGGTGGAGGCGTTGAAGCATGGTCTGGCCAAAATCTCCATGGAAAAGGCCATGTTGCTGGCCTCCTCGGCCAGGGTGGAGGCCATGATCAATCAGATCAACACCGTCACGCCCAGCTTGATCAAGAGCGTTGATCTATTGATTCAGCAGAGCCAGCTGATTAGCGCCCAGGTGGGCCAGGGCATTCGACCCCTGAGTAATGGTACCATTGCCAAATTGGTAATGCTTCAGGTGCAGCTGTCCAAGAAGGAGCAGCTGGTGCAGGAGCTACGCGACAAGCTGGAGCTGCATGCGACCACCATCAATGAGCTGCAGGCGGCCTTCACCAAGGACACTGATGTCGAGGTCAAGGCGCGTCGCGAAATGGAGCGTACTGTGGACGCAATGCTGCTCTCCATTGACGCCAACATGACCTGTGCGATCTGCCTGTCCGACTGGAGCAAGGTCGGCGAGCATCGCGTCGTCTCGCTGCCCTGTGCCCATCTCTTTGGGGAGGAGTGCGCCTACGCCAGCCTGCTGGCCTACCAGCACTGCCCAATGTGCCGCAGCCCATGCACAACCGCCGACATCAAGCGCGTCTACAAGGATGTCGGAGAGCCCAACCGTACCTTTCCCAAGCTTTTCCTATAGGGCTGCATCCCAGCAAGCAACGATCGAAGTCGAGCTTCTAATGTATTTCATTTCAGAAAAACACCAACAACAATTTATGTATAACACTTGCGTGTGGCACGTGTGTGGCTTAGAAGCAAGCAGAAAAACAAGACAGAAGAAACTAAAAATTAACACATACACACACAAAAAATCAGCACACACACACACACACACACGCACACACAATAGACTAAAATCCATCTGCTCACACTGTCACACGCAAAAATCAGCACACAAAACACTAAAATTTAACTCTCACACACACACACACACACACACACACACACACACACACAAAACGAACGAATATGTAACTAATAAAGAAATGAAAAAATTCTAGAAATTCTTGCCTTCGCCATTGCAAACTCTCAGCAAATTCCAACAGATACACACATACATATACGTATATGTATGGATGTATAGCCACGTGCACACATACATACATACATATACATACATATGTATGTATATATATTGGCAGCTGCAGCTGCAGACACAGCTGCGCCAACTTGGCAAATCTATTTTTAGACTTTTGCCGTTGTCGATTTCTGTCCTCTGCTTTCTGCTTGTTCGTCTCTGCGGCCATCTTGTCTTTCCAGAAGTCTCTAGAAGTGAAGAGCAAAATGTAATGCAATAACTGCCATATTACATTATATTATAGACACATCAGTGTTGCCATTTGGCTTATTTTAAGCTAGATTTAGCATATTTTGAAATCAAAAAGCTTGGAAAATTAATAAAAAGCTTATAGCTTGAGATCTAGCTTATTTCAAATTTAATTTGGCTTATTATGGCTTTAAAAAATTTAGTACAAAACAATTTTTGATTACGATGTCATGGCAAATGTTGCTTTTATTATAAAGTACCTGAAAGGTACTTATCATTAATTAAATCATCAGAGAATTATGAGGAAGCAAATGATGAAATTGAATTGAAATAAAATTCAAATATCTATTAAAAATTATACACCAAGTGCTGTTTTTAGTTACTTTCTTTTTAAGATTATTTTATTTTAATTTTAGCTTATTCTAGCTTCTTTTTTTTCTTCAATCTAGCTCATGATGACTCTGAAAAACTAGCACCACCGCTACACATACAACAGTAGTAGAGCTAAAATGAATATTCTCTTTCACGTTTTAAGGATCTAAAATATTCAAATTGGAATTCGAATATCAATCAGAAGTGTTCATGTCTTGGCTGCAAGTGGTGACGGTATGAGCTAAGCATGCGAGTGCTCTGGCTGAAGCGAAGACGCACACCATGCGCAAGCGAAAGTGGGAACAGTAATGGAATATGTCTAGCAAATATACAAACCAAGTCCTTAGCGACTGTTTCGTTTCCACACACCTTTCCCAAGTGCTAATAGAAAACACTTGGCCACAAGCTTAGCAAGTACACAAACCAACTTCTGTATTATTATTAAATTTTCCTGTTTCATTTCCAATAGCTTTGCCAACTGAATTTAGACTTTAACCGTTGCTTAAGTCTTAGTTTCGAGCGAAATTTAAATTTTTCAGATCAATTATGTATACGAGTCAATAAATACTAGATAAATCACATCTGATGAAATATTTACAAGCAAAACTTGTTAGTATATAAAAACATAATGAAAAATATAATGAAATTTCAAATATGCCATATATTGTATGTGAATGAAAATAGTACATTCTGACATTCTTCATCTGCCCAATAAAGAATTTCACTCGAAACGTGAGAAAATAGAAAATACCCCCTTGCTGGAAATGGTTGAAATGCCTTTCTAATGACCTGCGTGGGCCACAGGAAATGCCCGTTGATCATTTCCTGGTGCAGCATCCGTTTTTCATTTCGTTTTCGGGATTACTCTCACAAATGCCTGCGAATTTCCGCTGGGGCAACAGCAGAACGGCTCACGCGCTGCATTCAAATTGTTTAAACAGTGTATGAATATCTAAAGACCTTGTTGCTATTGCTGTTGCTGTTGCTGTGACTTAATGATGAAAACAAAGCATGGCAAAGAAGCCCGCGGCACATTTTGCAATGCCAGCGTTTCCGTCGTGTCGCGCTCGTTTCTCGGCCAACGGAAACGCAATAGCCAAAATCGTCAGGTAATATCGATAACCAAAGTGTATCAAACGCTGCTGGCAGCCCATTTTGGCCTGCCCCACGCCGCCAACAGCGAACAGCAAACAGCGAACAGCGAACAGCCAAGAGTCGGCGGCTAATTGGCAGCCCCCAAATGCGGACACCTGTCGCATTCCAATGGCCCACGTCAAATGGGTGACGTTACGTTTTCGCTTTGTGAATGAAACTGGAAACTAGCCCCGGCGCTCCCTCCTCCCTGCCCGCTACCCCATTAACCCTTAACCCACTCGATAGCCGCATATTTGATAGAGGCAGGCACACCCAGTGGCCAGGGACGTCGCGATGTTGTTGCCAAAACGTTGCCGCCCATTAGCAATTCCACTCAATAGACACGTTCGTGGCGCTATTTTCGATACATCGATCAATTGGCAATCAAATATTACAGCAGCAACAAGCATATGGATTAATGGGCCCCTTTGGCGCCCGCAGCTGCTGCTGAGCATTGCACGTGGCTCGTTCTAGTATTTCCAATCGGGCTTCACTTCCTTCCGCTTCCGTTTATGCTGCTGCTGCTGCTGCTGCTGCTGCTGCTGCTGTTCTCTTTTTTTTCT
This sequence comes from Drosophila navojoa, assembly GCF_001654015.2. The sequence continues at coordinate 10,384 of NW_022046280.1, read as the reverse complement.
TTTTGATGTCCGACACTCGACGCTTTATCAGTTTCAAGTGCGCCGCCAAGTTGCAGCCGCATCTTGTGGCAGCTGCTGCGACAATGCAGTCGCCTCCGACGCCGCTGCCGCTGCCAACGACGACGACGACGGCGTGTCGCATGTTAAAAATACTCGAAATGAGTTTGGCATGTGCCACAATAGCTTAGCGCAGCTGAGACTGTATCGTTCCAGTTGCCGCATGCCGCATGCCGCATGCCGCATGCCACATGCCAATTGGCACTTGCTGTGCTACATGAACTGCCAGATGCTCTCACTTGAACCGTCTGAGCTGCAATTACTCTGCATATATATTTGAGAAAGTATTCAATATTCCGATTCCGTCTTATTCCAATTGGCAGCAGAGCTCTTGTCCAGTCTGGCCCATAGTAGTGCATATAAATAATGAATCAAGGAATGTATAAATGGCTATTCATATATGTATGTTTGTTATATATACCTTTGATAATGGAGAAAAAGATTAACAGGTTTAATTTCCCTTTGCTGATTTTCCCCCTGCCTGAAACTCTTTATGAAATTGCTTTGGAGCTATTCTATATATCGTATACTTTGATATATGTATATGACCTCAAAACTCGTCTTTCATGCTCCTAGTTGGCGTATTCAAAACATCTTACAACTATAGATGGAAGTTACCAAAGAGTATGTGTTCCAATTGTCAAATATCTATCGGAAGAACAGAGAGACGAACAATATAACGTATGCTACATAAACCCTATATACTACTATCACATCACGAGTGAGCATGAAAAGTGTGCGAAATTCGACTAAGTAAAAATGAACAAATATATAAATATGATATCAGAGATGATGTCTTTAAGTCAATATACATATATATACATATATACTCTTAGATATCAAAGCTTGTCCGTTTGCCTTATCCTAGCCCCATCGATTATAAACAAATAAGAAAAAAAAAAACATTAGCCTCATTCCTGTATATATCTTGAGTAAATTTTTAGTATATTAAGAGTTCTCTATAAATAAAGCGCAATAAATCTGATAAAGCTATAGTTATATAGCCAGATAAAGTGAATGATAAATAGGCGTACTTAAGCTATGTTTAGACTGTGAAGTCGAAGCAATTTGTAATATGCAAATCCAGTGGCCATAAACATTTATTTACCCATTAATGTTTGCCTAAGCCATGTTGCATGCACGATCGATCGCTAGTTTTATGGTCTATATAGTTCATACAGTTAGCAGCATAGATGATAGCGGCTGGCTAAGCGGCGACGACGAAGGCGACGGCGACGGCGACGGCAACTGCGGCTGTTCAATGTTTCGGTTTTGGTTTTCAGTTTTTTTTTTTGCTAATTTATGCCACGTCGCAGCTAATTAATTTCTGTTGGGCAGTCAAGACATGGGGGCAGCATTGGCGAACCTACACTAGCAACAGCAACAGCAACAGCAACAAACAAGAAAGTCTCCCAGCTCGTGCATGGAATTACCAATGGGTGTCGATTGTTGTTGTTGTTGTTGCTGTTGCTGTTGTTGCTGTTGTTGCTGTTGTTGTCTTCGGATTTTCATTAGAAATGTTTGCGCGTTTTTCAGTCGGCGCATCGCCATTTTATTTTTATATACATACATATACACATATGTATGTATGTACATACTTATTTTTTGCCTTGGTCAAACTAAACGCGCGCTTTGATGTGCCAACAGCAACAACAACAACAACTGCAGCAACAACAGCAACATTGTTGTTGCCTTAACAAGCATTTAATTGTGCAACTGTTGTAGCAACATTAATAAATTCAGAGGCGTTCGTCGTTTGCTATTTCCATTTTCAATGTTAATCGTCAAATGCGAAACGCAAACTGCAAAATGCAAATTTCACAAATGCACACAGCAGCAACAACAACAACAGCAGCAACAACAACAGCAACAACAACAACCGCAATTTTGTCAGCTTTGCCAAACATAGGGGTAGTCGATTGGCTAGTTAAGTCCTAGAGCTAGGGTGTGCGGGGAGGGGCGATGGCGGGGGATAGGGTTAGGGCAAGTCCCTAACCATTTCCATTCGCATTTCCATTACTACTTCCATTTTCGTTTTCATTTCCATTGAAAGACGTTTCCTGCCTTGCACGCACCCATTCGAACAGTCCCCACGGTCGGTCGATCGGTCGATCGGTCGGCCAGTCTACCCGCCTTTCTGTCAGTCCAAAAAACAACATGCATATTGTTGCAATATGTAGACATATATATGTAAGTGTGTATGTGTTTAGTGTTGTGTGGGAGCGTGGCACAAGATCGCTCAGACATTCTGGTGCCGTATAGAAGAAAAAGAGGGATAAGTAGAGAGGGCAAGAGATGGAGAGACATAGAGAGAGAGACGTATTACTGAAAGGCTAAAGAGACAGACAGCGAGAGGGGCTCAGAGGAAAAGCTATAAAAGGCAGAGGGAGAGGGAGAGACAGACAGAGAGAGAGAGAGAGAAGCAAGGAGAGACGGAGAAACAAGAGAGAGATAGTGATGTAGAGTAGAATAGAGTACGATTTATTACATATTTATAAATGTATGCATATACATATGTATAGAAAGAGAGAGAAATAATACAGAAAGAGAGAGACAGAGAGAGAGAGAGACATAAATATAGAGATAATCTGAAATATATACATATATTAAGCGAGAAAGAGAGAGAGAAGACAAAGAAAGTAGTGCATAGAGTAGGAGAGAGGAAGAGAGAGTGAGAAAATATAGAGAGAGATAAACTGAACTATAAACAGATATTGAGAAAAGAGAGAAAGTAAGAGGAGAACCTAGAAGACCGACCTCTTATTTGAAGCTGTATATATTCGTTTCTTATAAGAAAACAAAAAGCTCTTCGAATATACAACTACAGATCAAGGTGTGATGAGAAATCAAATACATACAGTAGACCTTATGACTATGTGTAGATGAAAGTACATATTGAACTTTATTGAATTTGGTTGATATCCAAATTAAGTAAGTATTCTATGTATATACTATGTATAATTGTTATTCATGACTTTGAATGGTACAACATATATATAATTCGAATATATCGAACATATCGAACATTCACCTTGAGCAAAGGAAATCACCCATGGGATTTTCCATGGAAATATTAACAATTTGTGTTTATTTTCATTAAGAGTTCATTCGAATTATCCATAGATATAGGCATGTATGTATATCGTTAATACATCTGGAATCAATCGACAGTTCGCCAAGTCCATAAATCTCATTCAATATACATATAGAAATAAATTGAAACACAATTACTTTCGCTGGAATAAAATTAGACACGTTTCAGCAACACGCCATAAATATCGATCCGAAAGATTCTCGATTCCCGATTCTCCAACTTGAGGGTGGCCTTCGCCTGCCTTACTCCCGCCCCCGCCCACCAATTGAAAGCCCTCGATTCACACAATGGAAACAAAATTGAAATTAAGTAGAAACAAGTGAATTAATTCATAAAACTTTTTATTGTTGCACACTTATAGCACTTAAAATATAAACAATTCTCAATTCCATTCGCGCATTGCTTCTTCTTCTTCTTCTTCTCTGTATTTCAACATTTCTCTTGACTTTAAATGTTACACTGTTTCTCTCTTTCTCCCTCTTTCGTATTGTCGATTCATTTGATTTGATTGTTTTTGTTTTGTTTACTCTGTTCTGTTTATACGTTAGTTTTCAATTCGTATGCGATTTAATAATTATGAAATATTAAATATTTATAATCCTAAGTGATTACTCTTTCGCATTTCGATAAGAACAAATACAAAAAAAAAAAAAAAATGTTTTATTTATATATGTAGAGAGAGAGAGGGAGAGAGTATTTATAATTAAAATACGTTAAATATGTTCCCATAAGCGCCTATATATAATCATATTTGTATATATATATATATATATGTGTGTGTGTGTTTGTTTGTGTGTGTGAGCGATGCAATGTTTGATGTACAATATGCAAGACTATATAATAACCATATAGTAGCTGATATGCTGCCGATATTGCTTGGTTCAATTCCGTTTCGTTCCGTTCCGCTCCGTTCGCTCGCCTTAATATTTACATTAAGTAGAAAATTTGTTAATTATATTTTAATGCATTTATTTAGTTTGTAACTTCGGTTCACTTAAATAAAAAAAAAAATAAAAAAAAAACTTTGCATACTACGTCCCCCCCCCTCTCTCTCTCTCTCTCTCACTCACTCTCTGATATATATGTATATATATACCACATATATATACAAACAAAACAGATTCGAATTTTGCATTTAGAATTAGTTGAAGGTCCTCATTAATAATTAATGATTAATGATTAATGATTAATAATTAATTATATTAATTAATTGCTGTGCCTTTGCATTACAAACAAGTCAACATTAACACATTAAATTAAATAATAGGCAAAAAAAAAGAGATATGTATATATATATGAGTGTGTATATATATACATATATGCATATATATTTAGTCGTAATCCAATTGTTGCAAGTTCTCGAGCTCCCTTGAGCGGCGTTGACTTAATACAAAGTAGCTCCTGCCGCCTCAGCTGCTACTGCTGTTGCGGCTGCTGCGACTGCTGCTGCTGGTGCTGTTACAGTGTTACTTGACTTTAACGTACACTTAAGTGGTCATCAGCAGGCTGCCCGTTCAGCCCTTCGAGTTGGCCAAGACGCCAGCGCCGAGTCCTTGATTCTCCTCGATATACACATTGCCCGGCTGCAGCGTCTTTAGAATCCTTCGCTCCTGATGCTTGGCATGTTTCTCCACTGCAAATGAGAGAGAGAGAGAGAGAGAGAGAGAATGAGAAATGAGTGAGTGAGCATATGCGCTTGAGCTGTGGCCCACAAGCGTGGCTGTCAAAAACTGAGTGACAGCCGTAGGCCCCATTGTATTAAAATTCAGTGCGGGCGCGTTCTCATTTGCATTTGCCATGGAATCAATTGCGATCGCATTGGATGGGCCCATTAAACGGCTATTGTCGCCGCCGAGAGGCCGCCGCCCACGGGCTCAATGGCCAATTTATATGCAAATTGGCAAACGCCTTGACCAAAAAGGCGCAAAGAACACAAATACAAATACAAATACAAATGCAAAGAATACAATCACACACGCACACACGCACAAATACATACAGAAATGAAAAGAAATTCTTTCGCTTGTGGCATGGAATGCCATCCCGCGGCGTCTCAGCCCAATCGAACCTAGTCCAGTCCCGCCCATCCCATCCCAGCTCAGCTCAGCCCGGCGCAATCCCCCGCCAGGCGCAACGCACTCGAACTGGACGATCTCAAGTGGTTTGACCTTTGACACACTTACCAGGCAGCAGCACATGTTGCGGCTGAAAGAGGCTCGACTGCGCAGCGGACGCTGCCGCCGAGGCGGCCGTCATTGTCGAGGCGGGCAGTCCGCGCAGGGCGTCCGCATTGCCAATGAAGAAGGTGCCACCGTCCAGGCTCTGCACCTCGGCCAGCTTGGCCATTAGCTTCGTGGACAACTCTTCCACATCTGCAGGCAGTCCGCGTCGAAGATGAAGAAGAGGAGGAGAAAAAGAAAGAAAAATAAGAGATGTTAGCATAATTGTCAAGCAACATAAGCGACATCTGGAATTTCGTGTATGGATTTAATAAATATGCGCAAGTCGGGCGTGCTCGACTGCTAGATACCTAGCATTTATACTTGTATTTCAATGAATATTTTTGACTTGATGAGGAAGAGAGTGGCTTATATCGAACCCAAAAGGTATAGCACGAGCCACAGACCATTATTTGGGGAGGAGCGATTAAAATGCATGTATAGAAAGATATTCTTATATACAGTAGAATTCCGATAATTCAAAATGGATTGATTTACACAGAAATTCAAATTATAGAGGAATTTTTGAGATGGATTTTCTTTCAAGGGGATGGAATTTTTCTTTTTGATTTTTCGCAATTTTCAATTTAGCGGGGTTCAAATTATGGAGACTCGACTGTATATTGAAAAATATAGCTATATATGGATAGACTTATACATATACTTATGAATATCAGCATAGGATAAATCGAGCTGTCATAGATGATGCAGTAACTAAAAGTTAGCCAGAGATGTTACGTTATTTGATTCTTCTGCTAGTCGATAGAGGAATATATACCGACAAAGGATTTTAGTAACTTATATTCTTAATATAACAAGTCATCCACTCATCACTTAAGCTGAACTTCTAGTATACTATAATACATATTTATATTATTTATGTTATTTCCAAACAAAACGTGTCGATCGCCCAATCAATGACCGTCCAAGGGCCCACTGGCAATTAATGTACATAGGTACATAAATAGAAAGTCTCTATTTGTGCATTCAAGGTTTGAATGGCTTGCGGATCACGTCTGCCAATGGCCAGATGTATGTATGTACATATGTGATATTCTTTTTGCGTTTTTCTAGTATTTGTAATATTTGCCAACTGTATAAAGTACTGTTATGGCCTTCATAAGGCTGTTAAAATATTTATAATATTTTCGTATTCGCGCTGTCAGATCAACAGTTATTACGGTCAGCCATTTGTTGATCGATGCCAGGAAATAGAAAGGGGGTCGCTCAGGGGCCTTTGCGGCGCATTTCCGACTTGTAAACAAGCGGCGGAGGCGTAAACGGTGGGCGTGCCCAAAAAACAGAAATCAGACAGCAGCAGCCCAGCAGCGCAGTCAGCGCAGCCAGAGAGCAGATAATTTATAATTTATTTTTAAAACTTGAAGTCAACAAAAAAAAAAAAAAAAAAAAAAGGGAGAGAAAAAAAAAGGAGAAAAAAAGAGAAAAAAAAAAAACAACATGCGTCGAGGAAAAACTGAAAAGCGAACGAGAGAAATGGGAAACAGAAATATAAAATAAAAGATCAACAAGAAAATTAAGTTCCGTTGCCCAACAGACGCGACGGCTGCCTTTCGGTTCTTTGCTTTTTATTATAAACAATCCCAGCAAAAATTTTCACACAACAACACAAGAAGACGGAGGGGAAGAAGAAGAGGAGCGACGGCTATAGCAGCTACATACGTCGTACACAGTTTTTGAGAAAAATCAGAAAGAAAATTTTCCAATTGGAATTGAAAGAAAAGCAACAAGAATTTTACAAATTTGCGCAGTTCAATAAGGCTTAAAATTTCCAATGCGCCAAAGCAAATTAAGCACATATGGATGACTAGTCTCTATAGAGTCTGAGAGGGAGGAAGAGGTAGAACAAGAGCCAGAGGAAGAGGAAGAGCATGGCCGACCACAGGTTCGAGTACTCCCATCTATCTGTTTACGTACGCACATATACATATGTACATGTAGATCTTTGTCTACGGGTGTTTGTATGTATGTGTGTGTGTGTGGCATATTGGGGAAAAGCGGCACAGTCGAATTTTCCGTGGAAACCGTATATATGTACAAGAAGATTCTAGCAAACTGATTAGTGAAAACAGCAAATCCGAGAAAAACCAAGTGCCCAGCAGGAAAGGAGAACGAGGGGGAGGGTAGGGGACGCGTATGATCTACAAAGTAAAATTTTTTACTTCAACAATTATAGATCAATAATTGGGTGTTATGGGAAAAATCACTGCCTAAAGTCTATTTATTATTGTTTTTGCCTGATGCAACAAAGATTGGATAATTAATTGAAGAATGATATCTATTAGATGAGAATATGGTAAGTAAACAAAAATAATCTATTTTCTTACAAGTTATGAGATCTTCAATGAGTTGAGCAGAAAGTAGTTTCTGCTTGTGTATCCTCATCTTTAATTTACTTATCAGATTTTTGGTATATTTAGTATTAAATAGTATATGTGTATATGATGTAATAAACTGCAGCAGAGCCAAAGACTTCATAGAGCACGTCTATAGAGTAGTGGAAAAAAGAAAATTCTAGTATTATAGTGATCTATGAATGATCTGATAATAAAGGATTAGTTTTTTAGGAATACTATAAGCTATCTAGTTACTCTATAAAGATAGTAACTATAGCAGCTCTACAGACTATAGCGACTTCCTGTATAAAGGGAGTAGTCCATAAAGTCATTGATAGAATATTCTAGTATCATAGTCGGTATGTTAGATATACTTGTGTGAAATAAAGTGCTCTATAGCAAAATTAGACACTCTAGGGAGTGCAGAGAGCTTACCCTACGCCTGACACTCATTCGCTTCTCATTCACTTCGTTCGAATCATACGCAAATGGCAAGCTGCTTTCAGGTGCCAAGTGAGTCGCCCTCGCTGGCTGTGCAGTGTCCGCCCTCAGTGTCGCTGCGCTGCTCGGGGCAAGACGGGCACGGCATCGCTATTTTTGGAGTGGCCGTAGAATGCAGGGAACGAAGATCGGCTGCAGTTGTGCGATCTGCATTTGCTCAGCTGGCGCACTGAGCGAATTTATTGCCTTCTGCACATATCCAAGTTGAAGGAAGCACTAAGCGCGTGCCAAATGCATGCGAATGCAAATAGCAGAAATGCCAATTGAGTTGGAGAGGGAGAGAGCGAGAGAGAGCCAGAGAGAGCGAGCGAGAGAGAGAGAGGGAGTGGTATAGAGAGTGGGAACAATTGTCAATTGAGCGCTTGAGTGCGCCTAGTCACACCTTTCGCTGCCACCAAAGAAGTGGAACAACTTCCTGTACAGGTCGGGCCAGCTGGTCCAATATTTAATCAACATACGGATCGAAGTATTCGCCAACTATTTATAGATGTGTGACGAGTGCGACGGAAGTGACAGAATCCAATGAGAAGTGCAAAGACAAATGCCGCCCCTGGGGCCATTCGAGCACATTTGACAAAGATCTGTTACATAAAGATGCAGTTGTTGTTGTTGCTTGTGGCGGTGCTGGTGCAGTGGCATTTCCTGCCCCTCGTCTGTTTTATGGCCCTCGACTGGCTGTGACATGATTTTGGAATTTGATTACATCGCCACGGAAGTGATTCAACTCTGCGGTCTACAAACATCCGCTTGTCCTTGAGCTAGACACAAATGCAGGCAGACAGAGGATGGCGGGACGGTGCTGGGGCCTTGACTCTTCCGTTGTACGTGTCTTTTACCTGTCTGCTAGGTATGTCTCTCTCTCCCCCCCTCCTTTGTGCGAGCGTGTGTGTGTGTGTAGGTTTGCTTCCGGTCCTGGATTAAGACTGGTTAGAGTTGATATTTGAAATCTCAATGGCTGTACTTGGTAACACGCTCAGTTGATCCTAGGCAAGTGTTTTTTTTTTTGTTTTTTCTTTTTGCTTCTTGTGTTGCCATTGTTGTTGTTGTTCGTTGGCTGTTTGCGTTACGTATCGTTTCGTTGGTGGCTTCATAAATTTTTCACACTGGACATGGGCTGCACTCTTGCACTGTGAGCGCTGCGTGGGCTGACGCCAACGTCGGCGCTGACGTCGCCGTCACCGTTGACGTCGCCGTCGACACGCGCTGAATTATGATTACAAGAAGAAAAACAAGACGGGAGCCTATCAAAGCAAGGCATAAATTTTCACGTTGGCCCCGCAGACACGGCCCGTGGGTGGATGGGCGTGAAAAGCGTGGAAAATTCACGCTCTTTAACAATGTTGTTGTTGTTGTTGTTGCTGCTGTTGTTGTTAGTCTATGCCTCCTTATTATTGTTGCGCATCGAACAACATGTGTCTACACACTCGCAACGCCAGCCGAAATGATATATGCCCGCCTAGATAAACACATAGATAGTCTCTAGACTTTCCGATCGCTGCGACCTGTGAGCCCTGAGCTGTGAGTTGTGAGTTGTCAGAGGAGCAGAGCTGCCAAGTGAAAATATTCCAAATTCACTTTGACTATCGAATTTCAGTCACAGGCAGCAGCAGAGCAAGTTCATGTCAGATTTAACATGCAGTCAAACACTCAAATCTAAGCAATCCGAAAAGATTTGTAAGAGATTTCGTTTGGCACCTGAAACAACTTGCGAGTTGCCTAAGAAAAAAGAATTTCACAACACTTTGGTCTAATTTAGCTCTGCAACAACTTTTAGTTGAACTAAAAAAAAAATATATATATATATATATATATATATATATATATATAAATTACATTTAATTTAGTGCATTATATTTATATGTGAGAATATTCATTTGCAAATTTATTAAAAAAAAAAAAAAAACTATAGATATATATTTTAGGTCCTTATTTGATTATTGTATTAAAGTACTATATAAATATTTTATATCTTCTTTTTTTTTTTTGTATGTAGTTATAATTATACACATTAACATTTGTTATTTAATTTTTTTTACATATTTAATCATTGTTTTTTTTTTTATATTTTTAATATATTTTTTTATATATTTATATCTATGTATACTCATTATTATTATTATTATTATTATTATTATTATTATTATTATTATTATTATTAT
>NW_022046278.1:15175-45607 GCF_001654015.2 Drosophila navojoa | reverse complement strand
TATATATATATATATATATATATGTATGTATATCGATAGACAAGCGTGTTTTTCGATATATTGGTATAGTCCTCAATCTATATTCATATGTATATATATATATTCACATTTTACATATTTATATATGCCTATCTACATTCTATATAGTATATTATCTATCCATATCTCTCCCTCTCTCTCTCTCTCTCTCACTCTCTCTCTCTTTCACACAGTACAGCCAACTGTTATTATCCACTTGCTGCTGCTGCTGCTGCTGCGAGTGAATTCAATTTGATCTGTTGATAGAGACAGGTACTTATTGGCCGTTTCCCATGTCACGCACTGACGCCTTCGGACTGCCCCTCGGCCCTCGGCCCTCGGCCATCCCCCTGGACACCTACCATGGCATGGCAGCAGGGATGCGCGCAGTTCGGATAACTATTTCAATTAGACGTTAATTATGCTAAATTGACACTGGTCATTATGACAAGTTGTTTGTGGTCTCGCTCACAGCTACGGCTACGACTACGGCTACGGCTACAGCTCTGCGTCGTCTCGCCTTTCTATTGCTCTTGCCCGCCCTCTCACACCAGCCATCTCTCTCTCGCTCTCGCTCTATCTGCTGCTCTTCTCACCCATTCCGCTCATCGTCTGCTGCCACGGCGAACACTTGCAACTGCAAATTTAATTTAATTGCATTTCATACGCCCATTTGGCCGCAACGCCGTCGTCGTCGTCGTCGTCGACGTCGTAACAGTTGACTTATTTAGGCAAAAAGGGAATCGCATTGCTGGCCAAGGGGCAGAGGGCAGCGGCAGCGGCTCTGTTAAGCAGCGGCTGCCTTCAGTCGCCGCAAAATTTTAATTGCCTGGCCACTGGACGCCGGCTACATTTGGCTCTGACCATCAGCGGCTGCCGCGGCCGCGTGTCAGCCAACCGACCACGAGGATGACGACAGCGACGCCGCGCGGCGAGGACGCCGGCCTTTACCTTTACCTGTGCCTGTGCCTGTGCCTGTCCAGTGGATGGCCAACACTTTGGTTGCCGCCGCGCTTCGCTGACTCCCGACCAGAGCTGATTCTTCAATTTTTTTTTTTTTTTTTTTGGTTTTTTGTTTTTTTTTTTTTTTTTTTCTTCAGTTTTTTGGGCACTGGCAAAGGGGCAAGGGCAAACCTGAGAAGGTTGTTAGCAATTATAAAACTATTGCGATGACGATAAATGGCATGCAGAGGCACATGTGTGAGGGAGAGTGAGAGAGAGAGGGGGGAGAGAGGGAGAGAGACGCAGAGAAAGAAAGTGTTGAGAAAGTTTTTTGGGCCAGATCAAAGGAATGAAGCAGACGCGTTAACCTTAACAAATGCAAATTAAGAAGGTGCAGATGAGTGATGGATAGACAGAGAGAGAGGGCGGGAGTAAGCGAGAGAGATATATAGAAAGAGAGAAGGGGAATGATCAAAAAATAAGTTATATGAAGAGTATACAGTGAGTAACAAGGGTGTTAGGGAGGGTAGAAACAGCTAGGAAACAGATGTGAGTACACATCATTAGAGAACAAGTATCGATATATATCGATGACAAAATGTAAGCAAAATTAGCAATGCAAACAAAATAGATCTGAAAAAAAACTAAACAAAGTTAAGGACATCCACAGAGAGACATGATTCTGCACTTACGTATAAATGGCTAAGCAAATATCGATAAAAGCCACTAAAAATCGAGAGAAAAAGCAAACTAAGTAAACACGGCAAAGTTGATGAATTTAAGGAAAGGTAAACAAATTGAGAAAAGCGAAAGACTAATAATCCAATGCAACAGTTACAGAGAAATGCGAGAGAGTAAGATGTACCGATAACAGCACGCATAACGATAACGATAACGATAACTTTGGAGCACCTCTTTTATGCACATTGAAATGCAAATCTTTCGCCGGCTCACGCAATCAGCTCGGGGTTCAAGGTCGCGACAGTGCTCTATGTAACGAGCATGCCCATTCGCGGAGTCAGCTACAACATGCAACGCACCGAGCCCCTCCCCTCCCCTCCACTCGCTCATGGTGCGAACGAGAAATGCTGGCCGCCAGCGATGGGGCACGCATCAGGCGCGCAAATAAATTAGCGGCCGCAAAGTGTTGACATTTATTGTCAAGCCAATCGGGCGACGGGCCTCAAGCCCAATGCCCAAAGCACTTGCAACAAGATACATGCCGCATGCGGCACCATGAGTAATGTGGAGTGCCAGCGAGTGCGAGTGCGAGTGCCAGAGGAGCGGGTGCCAAGGGGCGCAGACATCTCAGCCAAGTGGCACCGCACGCTTTTGGTCAATTTCAATTTATTGCAACAAGTGACAATGGACACTCGCACAATCGAGTGAGCGCGACTGCGAACGTGAACGTGAATGTGAATGTGAATGGGCAGCCGTTGCTGCCTGTCCCCAATTTGAGCCGGGCCCCAGTCCAGGCCCAAGTCGTTGCCGATTGCCAATGCAATCCCATTACGAGAGCCGCTGCGATCGACTCTTTAATTGGTGCGTTGTCTGCGCCCAGCATCCAGCATCCAGCTTCCAGCTCTCATCCTCTGCCTGGAGTGGAGTGGAGTGACGTCGACAAGGCGCGACCACGACAGCGACGACGTCTAAATTGTCGCACCTTTTACAGCCGCCCGAGTGGAGCAGCTGGTGACAATGGGGCCGCACCTACTTCAAGGGTTGCCAGGGCTTCTGTGCAGCAGCTACCGCTGGGATGATTATATAGCCAGGGAAACAGAGAGACAGGGAAAGATGGAGATGGAGAGCTAGATAGAGAGAGAGACTTAGAGAGAAGTTGCCAAGTTTAACTGGGCTTATCAGTATGAACAATGCGAGTCTTAACTCAATCTGTCTCTCTCTCTCTCTCTCTCTCTCTCTCTCTTTCCCTCAGCCTAACTCTATCTCATCTTCTCTATCTCTAACTTTTTCATTCTCTTTCTGTCTTATCTACTTCCAATCACTCTCTCTCTCTCTCTTTCTCTATCTCTAACTTTTTCATTCTCTCTCTGTATGTCCTACTCCCAATCTATCTCTCTCTCTCCCTCTCTCTTTCTCTATGTCTAACTTTTTCATTCTGTCTCTGTATGTCCTACTCCCATTCTATCGCTCTCTCTCTCTCTTTCTCTATCTCTAACTTTTTCATTCTCTCTCTGTATGTCCTACTCCCAATCTATCTCTCTCTCTCTCTCTCTCTACCTCTCTCTCTACCTCTCTCTCTCTCTATCTCCCTATATATCTAGCTCTATGGGTCTCTCTATCTTGCTTTCATTCTTTCATATTATTTGTCTTTCTTTCTCTTTCTCTTTCTCTTCCTTTCTACACCCTACTTCTCCGTCTCTCACTCTCTCTATATACCATCCATCTCTCTTTATCTCTCCGGCTTACCACTAACTGCGTTACGCTCTTCATTCTATATGCAAATATTGATTGCCCTTCTCTGCACTTCTCATTATTGATTATTATTGGATTATTTCAATCTTCATTTCATTTGGAGAAATGACTCTTTGGCTAGCAGCTCTCTTGACCCGGCCGTATGTATGTTAAATAAGTTTACTGCTGAGCAGTTTGCGGTGGTTGCCAATGCTCATTAGGCGCATCCAAAACGAGAGCCCTACCCACATGAGGCACCGCCGTTCCGACCAACCCAATGTTTCAGACAGACGCACACACACACACACACACACACACACATGAGGGCCAGTTAAACGACGGCACAGTTTAAGCCGAGCTGGCCCTTGCTCTTGGAACGGGGCTCCGGTTAGTTGAGGTAGGTTAATTTTATTGGCCAAATAAGTGGGTATCAAATTTAATGGCCACAGCAACAAGCAGAAGGCCAAGACGCGCACGAACAACACGAACGAAGAAAACGAGGAAGAAGCAGAGCAAGCAGCAACAGCAACAGCAGCAGCAGAGGAAGAAAACAACAAGAAAGCAACCAGAAAATGGGGGAGGCAGCAAATTGCGGCCCAGTGCGCAGTGCATAAAGCGTAAAAATGAGCCAAAATAAATAAAAGCCGCAACAACAACAACAACAACAACAGCAAGACGTCGACGTCCGTTTGATTGATTGGCGACAGCAGCGGAAGCGTCTGCGTCAGCGTCAGCGTCTGCGTCAGCAGCGACGTCGCCGCCTCTCACAAAATGGCTTTTGCGTAAGGTCAGGCATTTTGCATTTTAGCCGAACCAGAAGCCAATCCCAATTGTCTCCGAGCGGAACCAGTAGCCCACTCACTCGCTCCATGGCCGCACGAAATTTAATTAAGAAATTATCGATTAGGTTCGCCCTGAAAGACCCTATTGAAATCAACTTTTGAAATTAGCAGAGAATCGAGTAAAAACTTCCTTTGAAATCAAGTTTGTGCAAAAAATAATAAGTGAAAAATGAAATATATATTCAAGAATTTTATCGAGCTATGACTATCAAAGACAGTCTTTGCAAATGTTGTATGAATATGATCTATTTATATTCTGGTAAAAGTTTTGAAATAAAAATAAGACAGCTCAAAGTCAAAGCAAAATTTATATGTAAAATATTGAATTTTTGATTAATTTTTATTTTATTTTTCTTTAAATTACGTTTAATGAAGTTTTGCTTTAATTAAAGTGCGATTTTTATTGATCGATATGCAAAATGTTACCAAAAGTCATTAAATTAGTTTTTTAATGTCTTGCCAGGGCTCAAGAAATTATTAGATATATTTAAATATCTAGATATATTTTACATATACATATGTTTTAATATCTTGATTTAGTTGAATTGACAAATATATAATATTTCTATGAAAGGCGACATATATAATATATACATTTTATATGCAAAACTTTTATAGATATCAATCATTTGCACTTGGTTTTTCCTCAAGCCTTATGAATATCGATCACAATTCCTTATTCTTTAAATATCGATTTCTGTAATTTACATGGTATTGCTCATATAAGTGTCCATGGCTTGCTCTGCTTTTCTTTTTAAGGATAGCATTCGAAATATCAATAAATATTATTTATAGTGCAAGTATCGATAAGTATCGTTTGCTCATTAACATTTGTTTATTATAGATACATAAGTCGTAACGTTTCACGTTAATTAAAGTAATATGGATGGAGTAAGATAAATCTATAACTATAGATCGCTTGCACTTACTTTTATAGTTAAGGATTCTGCTAATATCGATAAATATTAATTTCCCACCTATATTTATTTATTGTGTTATAATTATTAGTATTATATTATATTATATTATATTATATTATATTATATTATATTATATTATATTATTATATTTTATTATATTATATTATATTGTATTATATTATATTATATCATAATTAAATTCAAATATCTATAATTTACACCTTTTTCCTCATTCAAAAATATACATATTTTATTAAATATTTTATTATAATAATTTACTTAAGTATTTAAGTTCTACAATAAATATCGAACGCCTGCAAATATTTGCCTCGAGCTATTTTAATTGCTTGATGCTCGCTGAAAGTTTTCTTGGACTCTTCAACTCTCTCATGCTGTCTCTTTCTCCCACTCGCAGCAGCCTTAGCTAGGCACGAAAATTCTTTAGCAATTTTCACATAACTCGGTTACATTTCAGACCTGAAGTCCGCAGTCCGCAGTCCGCAGTCCGACGACGACGACCGAGCCCCAAAGAACGAAGTCAAAGTCAAAGTCGTAGTTTACCGATATCCGACTTAGTAATTCTTTCACGATCCCTCACTGTGTAGAACCATTGTGTATCAAGATCGTGTGATCTAGTGTGGCAGCCAGGCAGTAGAGGCAGTAGAGGCAGTCCAGGCAGGCAAACGCATGATCACGTTTACGCTTACGCATCATTTAATGGATGATCGTGGTGAGGCCCACTCAGCTGATGGCCAGCGAAGCTGTTGATGAACAAACGCTGCTCCGCTTCCTATCTAACTGGCTAGCTGGCTAGCTGGCTGGGCTCGGCACCCACCAACAACAACAACAACAACAACAACAACAACACCACCACCACCAACTGGGCATACAACTTTATCACTTGGCCACAAAATATCTTCAATTGGTTCCATTAAACTTAAGCAGCGACTGTGCACGCTCTACACGCTCTACACGCTGTTCATGACCAAGGCAGGCCGCGCTTCGTGCGTTGCCATCATCATCGTCATCATTGGGCGTCGTGCCCAAAATTAACCTGCCCGGGCACAGCCACAGCCGCAGCCACAGTCGCAGCTAGAGTTGGCTTGGTGGTTTGGTGGTGCTGCAGGTGATGGCGGTGCAGGCTCATGCCGCATGATCATGGCGACGCAGGCTACGCGCAGCCGCTATAAATTCTATTGGCGTATCTATCTACACTATTTCTAATTTAGCCTTTTGCCTCTGCTCAGCTCAGCTGAGCTGCGCTCCCAGTTGCAGTTGCAGTTGCTGAATCTGTGGCTCGGTTTACTCTGTTACCTTAGTCGACGTCGTCGTCATCGTCGTCGTCGTCGTCGTCGCTGGCCAATTTAAGTTTAAGTGCTTTGGTAACAGTTTCGCGCTTTCGAAACTTGAGTCGTGATTTATATTTTTTCTTTCTTTTGCTCGTCGCTCTCTCTCTCTCTCTGTTGGTTTGGCTCTTCTTTTCAACTCCCTTTTGGCAGTCGGGCAGCAACTGCGATTCCTTTGCAGGCGCTGTAGGAATTTTCAAGTGCCGTTTTTCACGCCACGACACGCAATCGCTGCGCTCAAGTAAATTAGGAAAATTGATCTAAATTTTCTTGGGAACCTTTCCATTTTTCTATTGCTGCTGCTGCTGCCGCCGCTGCTGTGGTTGTTGTTGTTGTCGTAGTAACTGCTTGCGCTTTTTTTTTGCCAAGATCGTTTGCAGCTTTTCCATGAGAGCGAGGCCAGCTCAGCTCAGCTCAGCTCAGCTCAGCTCAGCGAGCAACCCATCAAAATCAAACACATGTTGTCGTCATTTTGCAATTTGGTAACTGGAGCTTGGCGCTCACAAAGCAGACGCAAGAGTCGGCAATGACTGACGAGCAAATACCCTGCTCAGCTCAGCTATTCGTTGGGGCTTACGATCTACGAACTAGGCTTGAAAATCTAGGAACTTAGAGTGATTATATGATTATAGTTGCATCGACAGCTGGAAAGGAAAGGCAACGATAATGCTCTTCCCTTGATAGTGAAGCTTCTTCTAAGCATTGTCACAGCTCCAAGGATTCGATTTTTTATGTGGCATAGCGTATCAATATGGAATTATGCATTATCAGTAGTCTATATAAGTATATCTATAAGTATAGATGCAGTACTTTATCAATATCTAGTGCTTCAGTCTGTTAAACATGCTCGATATGCCCTTTGGAACCAAATAGCTCCACTTAATTGTCCGACAGAATAACAAATAATAACAACAATTTCGGGAAAGATGCCATAAATCGCAATGCAGTTTGATCTACGCCAGCTGCCAGTGAAATGGGCAGCACTGTCCCAAATAAAAGCACAAATGGGCAGCACTCGGACTTGAGTTATGTGAGCACCGAATCGCTTAGCATTTGGCACAGCTTGCTAAAGACTCGCGAAAGTGTCCATAGATGATGTCTATATATATATAGAGGTCCATATATGGCGAATCTCTGATCTATCTGCAGCCAGTTGAGCTGCGCTTTCATGCATCGACAAGGCCTGCCATCGAAAGCCATCGAGAGCCATCGGCCATCGGCCATCGCATCGCATCGCATCGCATCGCGTTTGTTATTCGTTATTCGGGGCGAGCATAAATGCAATCAGCAATCGCATTAATTTCAGCTACACAACGTGGTGCTAATGCGACAAGTTCTGTGCGCTTGGCCATTTGCCGCTTCCTGGAAAGTGGCATCCGAATCGGAGCACTGCGCTCGCCGCCGATCAGCGATACGAGAAATGGGCAGCGCATCGAATGGAAGCGGAGCACTCGGCCAGTCTCCTCTATCTGCATGGGCCATCGACCAGGCTAGAGTGACTGAGTGACCAGGCACTGTCAGGCTGGCAGGCTGACTCTCTCAGAGATAACGCGCCAGAGCCGTGGCCGGCAATTATAATATATACAAAATGCAATCGAGTTCAGAGGGCAAACGTAGAAATTGCCAGAGCGAGAGAGAGGGAGGGAGAGGTAGAGGGAGAGAGGGCGGTAGATATTGTTAGCCAGCGGCTGGTATCGGTTCATTGGCAGCTTTGCACGTCGTCGTCGTCGTCGTCGTCGTCGTCGTCATCGTCGATCAATGTGCAGCCTGTAGCGCCGCATCCGTATCAAGATGTTTGGCTTATTGAGGCCCGCGAACCAGGCAATCGTGATCAACTGTGCAACAGAATTCGGCAGCAATTTTCGTGGCACATTGCAACTGGCGATGCGGCGACAGATTCGTTTTGGGCGCTACGCAAGTCCACAGAGTCAGAGTCAGAGTCAGAGCCAGAGCCATGTCCATGCCAGCTGCGGGCGCCCACAACGCACATGAGCTAGAGTGAGAGAGAGAGAGAGAGTGAGAGGCGCAGAGCGAGAGCGAGAGCGAGAGACGCTGTAGGCGCAGCGAGAGCTGCAGCTATCCACAGCTCCACGTTTAATAAGCAATTTTGATTTGGAGCAGATTATGTGACGGGCAAACGAGCCTCGGCACCAGGTTGCATGCAACATGAGGCAGCCAGCTACTGCAGCCGAAACGTGAGCTCCTTGAGTCAGGCAGGCAACTCGCTTTGGCTGTGCCACGTCTCGCTGCACTTGACTTTGTTGCTGACCCGGCCAAAGATTTTTAACTTGCCCCATGCGCAGCGACTCTCTTTCAGCTCTCTCTCTCTCAGTCTCTCCCTCTCTCCCTCTCTCTCTCTCTCTCGCTCCCTGTGCGGATCTTGCTGATACTGTTTTACATGGAACTCGTACTGATTGCTTCTAGTCATGCCCCGATTCGCTGATTTCCCATTTTGTGATAAGAGCGCGCATCATTTTCATTGGAATTGCATGTATTTTTTTATTGAATTTTAATTGGCAGTCCAACAAGTAACAGCTACAACATAAAACTTAGATGGCTGACAGTGCAGAGATGCTGTGAGTGACATGCTTGCTTGCTCATCTTCTCGCTCTCGCTCACGCTCGCCCTCTCCCGCTGTCGCTCCCTTGCCGTAGCCATCGCCATCGCCATCGCCGTAGCCATCGCCTTTGCCTTCGCCTTCGTTGCACGCGTTTGCTCTTGTTCTGTTTCTCTGTCTATATATGTATCTCTTTACATATAGAATGCCATAGTTATGTACACAGCCAAAGTTTTGTATATGTGTGTGTGTGTGCGTGTTCGTGTGTGTGTGTGCTTGCATTGTTGAATTTTGTGAATCTTGAGAATCCCTTGAAGAGTTTACTTGAACGACTCCAAATCCTTTTCGCACGTCTTGTAGGCCACCCCAAAGCCGAATCCAGTGCCAAGCAAGATCGGCCAAACGCGCCGACGCAGAAATAATAGGGATATGACAGCGCCCACGACAAAGCCGCCGCCGCCCTTGACAATGCCATTGGCCATGCACCGATCGAACTTCCTTCCGGGCTGGTCCTCAAAGAACACCTTCTCCTCGACGGGCATTGTTGGACGATAGTGGCCTCAAGTCTTTCCCAGCAGATCCAGCACCTAACCCAGCGGAAATTGGTCGTGTTTCTCTCTTTTTTTTACGTTTTTTCTTTTTTTACTTTCAAAATAACTTTGACATAAAAACGGGAAATTTTCCTAAAACAAGTCGATACGCTTAAAATCAGGCACGATTGTTAATGTTGTTGATGCTTCGAAAAACTAAATCTCACAAAAGTCAACGATCCAAAAGCTCGCCTCGAAAGCAGTGGAGCAAAGCCTACTCAGATATTATTATTCTATATCGATTATTTATACATACGATATCGATTGTTTGTTTTGATATTTGTTCATATGAAAATTTGCGTATGTGCATGAATATGAAATTTATGAGCTCTGGTATGTAGGAATGAAAAAAACAGAGAAAAGAAAATTTTCAATAATGATAAATAGTCCAATGAATTTTCCCATATTTTTATGTATAATACCTAATAGCAATTTGGCACTTAAATAAAGTAAGTGTAAGTAAATATTGTAATTATAAATTTACGTATGCAGTTTTAAACATTTCAAAATTAAATGTTAAAAAATTATTATTAAAAACATTTTGTAAAATATTATATATTATATATTAATGCATTTTTTTTTTTTTAATAATAACAAAGTTGCAGTATGAAATTTTTACAAATTCGAAATTACATTTTTTACCAAACATCAAATATAAAAAATAAATAAATAAAAATATTTAAAAATAAAAAATATATAAATAAAATTACATGGTCGCCAATAAATATTAAATAGTCAATTATTAAAAAAAAAAAAAAAAAATACCTTGTTTTAAATATAAAAAAATAAAGATATATAAAAAAATATTTAAAAATAAAAAATATATATAAATAAAATTACATGGTCGTCAATAAATATTAAATAGTCAATTATTAAAATAAAAATAAAAAAAAAATAAAGCACTTACAAATAATTTTTTAAAATTGCATAATGAAGCTGTAGTATCTAAATATTTTGTTAGTACTCAAAATTAAATAGTTCAGCATATTTTTTATTTTAAGAAATGTAAAGTAAATAAATAACAATTAAAAAAGATGCTTAATTTTCATAATAAATATATTGTATAGTATATATCTTAGAATATACTATTATATATACTTTTAAATATATATATATTTTTTTTTTTTAATTCATCAAAAATATTTCACATATATATTAAAAAACATTTAAGTAAAATACAATTAATGTGATAAAAAAAATATTTAAAATACATACAAAAAAAATTTCCAAAAATCATTTAACCACTAAACAAATTGCTTTAAATATTTATTATTTTAGAGATATTTTAAATGAATATATATAAGAAATTATGAAGCTTTATAATGAATTTTGGAGCTGATGCAATTGGAATGAATCTTTGTAGCTTCACCGAGTTGGAGTCCAACTGGCAAAATGCTGAGAGGCAGCAACATGAATGCAGACATGCATAGGAGCCTGGGTATGTGGAGCTGTTGTTGCATTTGCCACATTAACAACTCCACGAATGGCAATGGAAATGTTTGTGCAATGGGCTGGAGGCAGGCGTGGACTGCACATCGGACTCCTTCGGAGCACGCATGCTGCCGGCACTGAAGCGCAACTGGCTGAGACTTCAGCCAGATACACTTACTTCTTAACCTTTTGCAATGGTGCAGCAGCAGCAGCAGCGGCAGCGGCAGCCCCAGATCGATCACGATCGATATCTGCCAAAATAGATAATAATCGATAGCGAGGCAAGTGCCTCGACCGCAACGAGCACAATCATTCGCAATCTCAGCTATGCATGTATATGGTCTGCCTGTCCATCCGTCCGTTCGTTCGCGATGGAGGTAATCATGTCAGTTAAGGGAAAAACACCGTAACATTGTTTCCATTACGATTCTTGTTTTGGATCGATGGGAACTAACCGGCCAAGCAGAAGAACAAAGAAACCATCGCTGACGAGCGCTGCTCCGTTGACGTGTTAAGTGTTAAAGAGACGCCGACAACTTCGTGGCCCAAAAAACAAAGCAAAGCAAAACAAAACAAAGAAAAAGAAAAGAGAGAGACTAACTTTTGGATTTTGGCTAGCCTCGTTGGCAACAGCAAGGCTATAATTTGCTCGCCCACCATTTGCTGGGCCGTTTGGCTGGCCAAGACGAAGCGAAGCCTAACTCGAAAATTGCAAATTCGGGTGCTCAATGGCGTCCGAATCCTTTTCTATTACTTCTGCCTCAAAGTTGTTGCTGGCTTGACCGGGCTCTGTGT
The DNA here is from genome assembly GCF_001654015.2 of Drosophila navojoa. Next base: position 33,754 of record NW_022046278.1, on the reverse strand, counting down.
TTAAAGAAATTGTTGTGCCTCCATTCGCTGCATCGGGCAATTTAATGCAGTTGTTGTTGCTACTATTGTTGTTGTTGTTGTTGCTGTTGTTGTTGGTGGTGTCTGAAATTGGGTGTTTTGTGGGTGTTGCGCATTTTGCACTTTGGCACAGTTATTGTAAACTCTGCTCAGCTCAGGCATTGCCGTGGCTAGCTGTAATCTCTTAAATTAAACGAATGCATCATATGCCGCTCGAAATTGGGGTCAGCTTGAAGCTACTTAAGGCTAGAATATATATACATATATATACATATATACATATATTCATAGTCCACAATAGAAGCACAGCCAAAAATGCTTTCATTGAAGTGATTTGAGGGAGGTGTAAAATAATCATGGGGTGCTTAAAATATAAATAAATTTATATAAAAGAAATATTGCTAACAAATTATATAAAAAATATTAAAATATTAATATTATTATTATTATATATTATATTAATAAATTATAAAAATTATTAAATCAATTTAAAATATATAATAATAATTATATATCAATTTTAACAAATTTTATTTTAAATCATTTAATAAATTTAATATGTATAATAATCATAAATCAATTTAAAATCGCAATAAATGGAATGAAACTGAGTTTTAAAATATTTATTAAATTATTAATTATGAATTTTTTATGTAACATAGTTTGTGGAACACTTAAATGTGTGAGATTCTCCAAAAGATGGAATTAATAATACTATTTTTATTTAAGTTTTGTATTAGTTTTAAATAATTAATATTTTTGAATTATTTTTAAAGAATTTCTTTTAAGAAATTTTTTATACAAAAATAATAAATATTATATTAATAATAAATCTGCAATAATAATTCTTTTATTTTTTTATTAAACAATAATATTATTATATTCTCGATTTATTTGTAAAAATTTTTAACGAAGTTTCTATATACAAATAATTATAAATAAATAAAAATAAGAAGTAAATAAAAAATTAAAAGCTTAGTATACATAACTAATAAATCGGCCATATTAAGATTAATATTGTTTTTATTATATAATAATAATATTATTTAATAATATTATTATAATAACTTGATTTATTAAATCTTTTCAAGTATCTCTACATAAAAATAATAAATAATAAATTCAGATATATTTCCGTAACAACTTAATTATTAATAAGCATAATATATGGAATACTTAAAGAGCATAAACTAATGTCTATAAATATATATCGGTGAGAGAGATGTAATGAGAGAAATGGAGAGAATGGGCGGAAGACATTGTGTGGCAATGAGATACAGAGAGGCAGAGAGAGCAACTCTTACCTATGGAATACGTATAACATATGTTGAAGCATATTTAAATATTTCCTCTTGGCGCTATGTGATATAATATAACTACATTATATTTAAGTTTTCACATAATCAATATTTTATTAAATTGTTGAATGCAAGTTCATAAATAATATAATTTTATTTTTATTATTCATCCCATTTTTATGGCTTAAGTCTCAAGTTCATTTAAAACTTGATACTCGTGGGCATAGAAAGAGTTACCGAATTTAACGGTTAGAATCAAGCAGAAGAAGAAGATGAAGTAAGAGAAGAGGCAGTGGAAGAAGAGCGGAAGGTAGTTGAGACCACAAATTGGCCAAAAGCAGTTGGCTTATAATAAAGACATTTATGGGCCGGAGCGATTCAATTGTGCGGCAGTCCACAACTTTGCAGTCAATGAGGTAAACACACAGACAGACGGAGAAACATAAGAGAAAATGTGGTAGGGGGAGAGAGAGAAGCTGAGAGAGAGAGAGAGAGAGAGAGAGAGAGAGGCGAGTACTCAGTTGATCAGCTTTGAGGTAAACAGAAATAATTCGACTGCGATTCGCAGTTCGAGTTGGAATCGGACGACGATTACCTTGAGGGCAACGCACAACGTTGCGTGTGTGTGTGTGTGTGCATGCATTGGGTGGGTGTCCCTAGTCAGACATCGTGCAACAACAACAACAACAACAACAACTCCATGAGCACATGCTCAAGCAAAACATGGCCAAGGCCCGAAAGCCATATGGCCAACAATTGAGATTCGGGCCGCAAACTTAGGCCCGGCTCTGGGTCTGGTGCATGGGGATCTGTGGCATGGCCAGAACGGGGCTCATTATAGATGCAGCGCCGATTTGTTTTGTTGTCCCCCCATTTGACTTTGAATTGATAGCATCAGGCAGCAGCCGGCAAACGGTTTAGCCCCAGACGCTTTTCGACTCTCCACTCCCGACTCGGACTCCCAACTTAACACAACAACTACAAATGTGACGCAGGCCGGCGGGTGCAGCAGCAGCAGCAGCAGCAGCAGCAGCCAAAGCAGCAGCCAAAGCAGCGCCCAGTTTTGCCTGCATTTAAGATATAAATGTATCTGAACAATTGAGCTAGCAGTGCATGCGCATGTGCAGTGCAAATATTTTAGATTCGCATAAACTTTGCATAGTTTTTAGATGCTGCGCACAGTGGTTAAGACATATGGCAAAAGCGGATGAAAATTTCAAATCAAAGCTTAGCAAAGTAAAGTGAAGTAAAAGTAAAGTATTTGGTAATAATACGGAGAAATTGGAAAAATGTGATAGAAGAGAACGGAAAATGGAGAGAAAGACATTAGCATTATAAGAGATGAAGAGAGAAGGGCAACGATTTAAAGAGAGTGCGGGATAGAGAGAGATAGAAAGATAGTAAGAGATGGGGAGAGGAAAACAAAGGCTTACAGGGAAAGAGAAAGAGACAATCAGAGGGAAAGTGGCAGAAAGAGAGAGCTTTCTAACAGAGATAGAGGGAAAGAGAGAAAGAGAGAAGTAGAGATTGAATAAAACGAAAAAAATAGAGAGACCAAATAATAAAAGAGAAGCAAGCAAGCAAGAGTCAATGTGAGAGACAACGAGAGAGACAAATAGAGCTGAGAGAGAGAGAGAGAGAGAGAGAAAGTAGGAGAAGCTTAAAGAATTACAAAGCGTGAAAGTAAAAATATGTTGTCCAAAGCAGTGCCAATGCTCTACTGAATCAGAGATAGACAAAGAAAGAAATCGAGATAAACAGAAGAGGGACAAAGAAGAAAACAAATCTGTATGCTCTATAGTTTCAAGTGATCCTGAGAAAAACAGAGATTGGGAAAGGCAAAAATCTATCGAATAGGAGACATGAATTGGGAGAGAGAGGAAGAGCAAGAAATATGTGTAAATCAGAGAGTGGTTGGTTATCGTATAGTCTACCCAAACACAGATGAGAGAATGAGAGAGAGAGAGGGAGTTAGAAAGAGGGGAATATAGGCATGGCCAAAGTGTCTATAAGTGTCTTTCGCTTCGCTTATTTCCACTCAGAGACTACAACAAAGTTTAGGTCTTAATGAGCTCATAGCTTAAACTTGCTTTTGAGTTAGAAATAATTTTGATGTGAGGCCTAACATTCAGTTTAACAATCAGTTAAATCTAGCAACAAGTTTGAGCTGCTTCTTTGATCGAAGAAAATGCTTTAACTGAATATTGAATTTAATTAACATCTTGAGGTATATTTATATAGATGAATATTTATTATATAACACACCATATAGCACAATCCTTTAGCTGATCAAGCTGTTGGTTTTGGAGAGTGTGCACCACTGTTCGCTTAGAGCACTCGCGCTCGCGCCTGCCCCAGCGCACTTCCACTTGGCCCCGCATCCGCGTCGCGTTTTGGCCCGTTCGCTGCGTGTTGTCCACGCATTCGTCGCCGTCGTCGTCGTCGTCGTTGTTTTGCCCATCGGCTGTTTAGCTGCGCATTTTATTTAACATATCATTTAAAATTCATGTAAAACACATGTAGCTGAAGCTGTTGCTGCGGCTGTGGAGCGGGCCTGCCCTGCTTTGCATACCGTGGGCATAAAGTACATGGGGCACAGCCACAGACAGCAGAACAACTGCATCACACCCAAGCGCCAGGAGCAAGCCACATCCACATCCACATCGACATCGACATCGGTCCGGCTGCCCATCCAGGCACACAGTCCCGCTGTCCATCTGGCCAGATCGCATTCATAAGCAGGCTCTGAGCTGACTCTTGTATATCTGTGCGCATATCTCTCTCTCTGAGGCTGGAAGCCGTTGCGTTTGCCTTCCCTATAGTCGGCCTGGATGAAGATGTCTCTGTCTCTCTCTCTGTCTCCGACTCCGACTCCGACCTCGACTCGGACTCTGACTCTGACTCTGTCGCTTGTTGCATGCTGCATTTAATTTGTAAACAAAGTCTTTAGTTTATGACTGGCGCGTTATTTTAGCATATGCACATCTAGGCCTCGGCACTGTCCACCTTGGCCCATGGCTCAAGCCCGGGCTGAAGCATTTTGTATGAAATTTGTAAACAATTCCGAGCCCAGTTGCCTTGCCAGGCATTTGTAATTTACATATTTGACTGCCCCCACAGGCCCACACTCCCGTCCACCAACCACCGACCACCTCCCACCTCTTGGCATGGATATTGTTAGCCAGTGGCATTTCATCAATGTGCTTGGACGATCTGACCTTTTGCTCTCGCTCTCGCTCTCGCTCTCTCTTTCTCTAGCTAAAGTCTGGCAGCCATAACAAATCACCAATGACTCGGCCCGACACTAAATGCAATTTATAACACTCTTTGCTCCTGTTGTCCTTGTTGTTGTTGTTGTTGTTGAGCAGATTGTCAAACAAGTTGACTTAAAGGCAAGTTAACGAGCGCTGTTAGCTGCCCGCCTTAGCCATCATCACCATCATCACCATCATCAGCATCATCATCATCATCGTAATTATCATTGTCATTGTCATTATCATCAGCAAAGTCATTGCGCTGAACGACAACTTCATCTCGTGACAGCCGCGCTGTCATCAACATCAACACACGGCGCGACGCGATGCGACGCGGCGCCCCGAAAAAAACCCATCAAAAGCTCTGGGTAGCGCACGTAAAATGCAACACAAAATGAAACATTAACCAACACTAAAAACCAACGAACGATAAATGCTCTACGGCCAACTCCACTTCATTCACAATTTGCTCCAGAAAAAACGTCGGGTCTATATCTAAAATATCTCAATATGTTTCCAATATTCGCTCATGAATGATAACACATACATACATATATTATATTTCCAGAAAAGAATTTGAGCTGAGGTCTTAACTCGTTCATATCCAATATTTATTTATGCAATATGTTTATTTATTTAATTATTTATCAAATATACAAGCGAAAGTCAAATTTATCACAAAGTGTAAATTAAACGTCTTACAACACTGGCTATTTGTCTAGTGAAGAGAAATTACAAAAGCTACCAATTGTAGATTTGAAATCATCTGACAAATATTTAAAAAAAAAAAAAAAAATGTTTTTATATATATTAAATTAATTTAAAATAAAAAATTATTATTATATTATTAAATTATATTGACAAATATTAAAAAAAAAAAAAAAATGTTTTTATATACATTAAATAAATAACTAAATAAATTAAAATAATAAATTAAATAAATTAAAATACTAAATAAAATAAATTAAAATTATTTAACTGTCTTGTACGATATAGAATATTAAATATATGTACTATATGTAGATAAACTATTTATACATGCTGAATAAAAGATTTATATACAAAGCTAAAAGTCTACTCATTAAAAAATATATGTATATATTTATCTTTAATGCTCAAAGTTGGATAATTTAAAACAAAATTAATAAAATTCCAGCCTTATCTTAAAATAATGAGATTGTCATGCGCCACCTACCGCTAGATGGCGCCACCAACATGCTGAAATTCAACTTGAATCGTCTCAAACTCTAGATCGAATACTTGTTTAACTGATTGATGAGTGATTCATTAGTGCAGCATTGCAACCCTTTTGCTGCATAGGGCATTGCCCACGCCCCACGGCCAACGCCCAACGCCCCACGCCCTACGCCCTACGCCCTGTCCTAGCGATGCACTTGCCAGTTGAGTTTTTATGAACGCTTCGGCTTTCAAATAAAACTACAGCGCCTGCCAGCACATGAATAATGCAAATGCCAAGTAAAAGACGCCAAGCACCGAACCCCGCTTAACCAAAGAGTTCCCTTAAAAAAAAAATGAAGAAGGAAGCTTAATGCGCCATAACTCACCCACACACACACACAGATAGAGAGATGTGTGTGTGTGTGTGTGTGTGGCGCACGGGGTTTGAGGCACTCATGCATCGGATCTAATATGACCAGCCGTCACTCATTAAGCCGCTGTCGCTGTCTGACGTCCGTTTCTTTATTGTTATAAATCCTTAAAACATAAACATTTATATATATAAATACAAATATATATATATATGTGTGTGTGTGTGTGTGCTAGCCGGCGGTTATCGGAGCGACGGAAATTGCGATTTTTCATTTTCAGTTTTTCGGTTCGCTCATCAAATTTTGTCAAATTTGGCTGATGTTGCTATTGTTGTTGCTGCTGCTGCTGCTGCTGCTGCTGTTGCTGTTGTTGCTGTTGCTGCTGTTGCTGTTAATATTTTAGCAAAATAATTAACACGAGCCCAGGCAGACATCCTTGGCAGGACCATCATCAACAACCATAGCCCAGCCACGTCTCGTGCCAGCCTCAAGGCAGTCAACCATCGCCTCTCCCACTCCCACTCCCACTCTCTCTCTCTCTCTCTCTCTCGCACACTTGGCGCGTCTGCCTGTCTAAGCAGCCGCATTATATGCAACATTTTGTCGCCTTGTGATTATTTTTGGGTATTATTTGATGCCCGGGACCGACAACTGCTGAAAAATGCACCTCATTTTGCCTGATTGCTCGGCTTGGCTGCCTCTAACGGCGCTTGCCGCATCATGGCCCCCCATCCACCATCCCCCATGTGGGTCGGTTGCTGTTGCTGCTCATCATTTGTCTTATAGAGGGTCTTGGCATATGTGCACGTAATATTTTAGTGTCGTTTACTTAGTGCAGGACCTGTTTTCCGCTACCTTCTACTCTTCATCTTGCTCTTCCTCCTCATCTTCCGCTTACTCTTCTGATGTGCCTGGGCCTGCGGCTGCTGTGGCTCTTGTGGATCGAGCTGTCCCTGCCCGGCAGTTATTTCTTTGATATGCATTTAATTTTTAATGGCCGCCTGAAAGTAGGCAACGCTTTTTTGCTTTACGACTGCCTGCCACTTGGGCTAATTAAAGTGGCCAGCTTAAGAGACACCGAGACACGGTGCTTGAGGCGAATAGCCCAGACAGCAACAGCACCATCGCAGCACAACAACTATCGCAACAACAACAACATGCCATTAAATCTTTGCTTATTAGCCTGATTATTTTTCAACATATTGATAATTGCTAGCTGTGCAGACAATGCTTGAGTATCTGCAGATAACAAAGCAACTGAAACGCTATTCACTTGTGAAAGCCATATAAATCACATCAATTATAGATAATTATAATATATTAATAGCTCCGAGCATTTCTTTCTTGTGCAGGTCGTTGGCCAGCGAAGCTTCATTCAGTTGTAGCACACAAAATCATTGCATACTTTTAGGCAATGCCAAAAATTTATGGCAAATCAAAGCCAGATTGGATTCCATAAATTATAGCTATTCTTGATCAGCATAAAGTTCTGAAACAACGTTGTCCATTTATCTACCTGTTGCCCTAATACGTGAGCCTAGAAATTAAAAATAAATCATATAATATGTGTATGTGCTACATAGAGTGAATGTGTTTTGTCTCTTAGAGTTCGACAGTTAGTGAAATGATTTAGTCAAAACATAAAATCTAACGATTACTCTAGAAGTCATAATAAATTGACGCTGAAAAAGTGCAGAAAGCGAAGCCGAAAGAGCGATGCGAAATATGGACAAAAGACCCAGAATTGAAAACTCGATTTGGCATTCGGAAACATTCGGAGCGCAGCCTCATCCAATTCATTTAATCCGTTATGAACAAATCATGTAAAAAACATAATTTTTGCAAGGCTCTCGTCTTGGTAGAATAGTTTGCAAAAGTAAAATAGTCATAGATAGTCATAATGAATATAATAATAATATATATAATGAACTATGTATATCTATCTATCTATGTATATCTATTATATTCCTATTATTTATAAAAATTTTATTATTTTAGAGTTTAGACTTTCTTGATTTTTTTTTCATGATAAATTCTGTAATAAGTTGAAATACGGATTTATTTAAATGACGGCGTCCATCTTACAAACGATGGACCAATTAGCTAAGCAGAACATCATTCGATTGTTGCTAAGACATTGATGTATATACAGACATATACATACACACACATATATGTTTATTTCAGTCATGGAAAAGCCCTCGCCAGACAATAGAGCGAAGCTCATTCGATGGCTTTGCCCGGTCGCCTGCAGAGCCATTCAACTCTGACAAAAATTCTAAAAACGACTTTATGAACTCAACACCAAAGTAATAATGTACAAAAATATAAATTATGCATATGTATATATGACATATCGATGCTCAAGGGGAATTCCCCGTCGCAAAATATACAATATGCCCGGCTTGACAAGGAAAAAACTCAGAGCTCTGTCATACGTACTATATGGAAGAGACGATGTGAAGATGAGTTATGTTAGACGAGGCAGACTTGTTCCGATTTTCTCACGCTGTCACAAATGGGTGCAGTCTCTGCGCGCTGATCGTGAAATCGTTGGACAAATTGATGGCCACTCGAGAGGCTAGTAATTATGGCAATCAGAGTTTGTCAATTAATTTATCTGAATGCCAATGCAGCTGACGAAGTGTTACTTCGAGCAATGCAAACTATGTGAAAACCTGATTAGCGGCTTGATTTTGTAATTGCCGAGCAAATTACGCGCTGAGCCGGCAAAAAATAGAAAAACAAAACTTGGACTCGGCATGGCCCGAAGTGTTGCTCACTCATTGGCCACGAATGCCGCAATAATCGAAACCGGTTCCCCGCTCCCCATCCCCCTTGCACCGCCCATGTGCCATCTGCCGGCCCAGCTGTAGCTTTATCGATCGATCGTGTCAAAGATATGGACATCCATATCAAGAGCATTCGGATGGCATTACTATGCAAATGTCTAGAACGTACTATGACTCCATTTGACGTCATTCTCAAGGTTGTACTCTATAATGTCGGCAAAAGCGTAAATCCGAAGTAGAATGTAAATTTTTTACATAAAAAAGATCTACTAAAATTAATATTATTTGTCTGTTTTGCTAAATTTGGCGAAATTGTCATAAACTTTGAGCCACATTCAAAAATTAGGCTATGATCGAGCTGTATCTAGGCATTCTCTGCTCGTGCCGCCATAAACTAGACAAGTTCAAGCATAGATACGAATACAAACAAGTATGCTTATAGACGGAGATAGCGACTCCGACTAGAGCTAGATTTAGATATGGATACAAATCTACTTAGATGGGCATGAATTCAGCCTTATTAATAGATCTGGAGACACACCTGGAGCTGCACACACACAGATACAAGCATGTCAATGGATACATGCTCTGATGTAGCCCAAGATACAAATATTGGAAGCAGATATAAATAGATACATATATGCTTTACTTAGATACGAATAGATTTGAGCAAGAGCTATGCCTAAATATACCCACACAGAAACAACTTTCCTTATAGATACCAATTAAGCTGCAGGTACATATCGGAATGATGATTGTACAGCTAGAGCTGTAGATACAGATACAACTACGAGTAGCTAAAACTAAAAAGATCCATAGATACAAGCACTGGATTAGATAGATTAAACTATAGATAGAAATACAGCTTATGATATAAATAGCTCATTCATCGCGCTCTGCAAAAAAAAAAAACCAAAAAAAATATTAATAAAACACTTAAGCAGTGTAAAGAAATACAACATAATTTATGATCAGCGATGATCGCAACTAATTTCTAGGCCAAAGAAAAAAACGGTTTAAGCTCTTTACCATGCCCTTCACACTTACACAGACACAAGAGTAGTTGAAGTAATTACTGAAATTACCTTTGAATTCTATTGTCTTATGGCACGGCATTAGTTTTATTTGGTTCACTATCTATCCTTAGAGAAATATTTGGCAGCCGTGACCGGCAAAAATTTGTTTCTGGCCAAGGCTGTTGGCCTTCATTAGTAACACTTCTTTTGGCTCGACAAGAAAACTGAAAAGCAAAAACAAAAACAAAAAATAAATAAATAAAACCCCATTTCGCGTTATGTTATTAAACAATTAAAAGCACGCACACATGCACATCTGATAATAAACAAAAGAAATGAAAACAAAAAAAAAAAAAGAGGTTGCGCTAGACGAAGAGCACCCTTCGAATGTTCGGCTGCTCACTTCTCCAATTGATCATAATCACTTATTTTTATTTCCATATTTATTTATATATCTATACGAATTCAATTTGTCGAACCTTGGCGCAGACAAGATAATAAAATCGATTGCCTTAAGGCGTCAATTAGTGTAAATAATCCAACTGCTTCGTTTTTGACGCATTAACAGCGCCAGATACATGGCTGCAGATACAGCGAGAGCTAAAGAGGCATGGCTAGCAGAGATTTGGATACAGATACAGCTGTAAATGCATCGATAGAGATATAGCGGGAGCTACATATACACAAATATAGAGATGTTGCTATGGCTAAAGATACAGCTAGAAAATCGGATATATCTAGGGATACAGATATAGGTACCTATAGCCCTATGTCCAGATATAGCTATAAGGCCTATAAGTACCTATAGATACATATAGTTCAAGGGACATAGTCACAGCTGTAGCCATAGTTATAAATGCATATGTATATTTCTAGAAAGATACAGATACATCTGTGCATTAAACTATAGATACAGCTATAGACGTATACCAAGATTGGGTTAGACAGAAAACAGTAGATGCAATTAGCTAAAGATACAGCTTTGATACAGATACATCTAGAGATGCATAAACATAGATATATTGAAGATAGAGCTAGAGATACACATATAGATACAAACAATGCTGTAGAAGCAGATACTTGCAGATACATCTGGAAGTATATATGCAAATGATCATAGATCAACAGATACAAATACAGATATATAGATTTGTATCTATACATCTATCTAGGTATACACACCTGTAAGTATATACTATAATAGATACCTATATATAATCTCGAGATCATTACTTAACGCCTCACAGATGAAGCAGACACAGACAGTTTTAGCTACAGATTCATCAAGCAATTCAGATACATATATATATAGCTATAGTTATACATATATATGCAAAGATGTGTATTGGCCAATGCTCAAACAGTTTTTAGCATTAATTAATTAAATAAAATCCACTGCCTCGCCTTCCAAACCGCAAAGCGTCGACCAACTTTCAGTTTCAATGTTTGCCCATTGAATTAGGCGTCGAACAGCAGCTGAAGCAGTAGCAGCAGCAGCAGCAGCAGCAGCAGCAACTGCAGCTAAATGGCTGGTAACTGCTGTTTAGGCCACTAGCAATGCCACTCACCTCGGTGGCAGGACGGGCGTGAGGGGGTTGCATCTTACACAGAGACAGAGACAGAGATGGCGACATATATTTGCTGCTTTGTTTTGAGAAAAAAAAATGCAAAAAAGAAGTTAAATAACGCGCCTCTCTTTGCGAATCTCATGACAAATGTGGCACTTGTCGAAGAAGCACGTCAAATCACTTGACGTAACTGGCCCTCCCTCTTTCTCTCCACACACACACACACCACCCCCCCCCCTTATATCCTTAGAAGAACTTTCTAGAAGATCAACAGACAGAATCCCAGATTTTCCATCACCTTGCTCAGCCATCGATACACATATATCCAATATTATTATCTGATATTATATCCTTGAATGTGAACTCAATTTTGCAACACTTTTCTCATCTCTTTCGCCGACTATTTAATGTAATAATAATGTCCCTGTTACACACCATAGAGTAAGCAAATATTCAGCATTTATCGCCTACCAAGAGTGTCGCAAATAAATATGCACACACTGGCGTCTTGTTGATGTGTTTGTTTTTCTTGACACTTGCTAAGAGCCGTTTGTCATACGGCATGTGCTTGGAGTGTGTGATACAGTGAGTACAATGTGTATCTGCCCGCCCGCCTCTCCGTCTGTTTGTCAGCGCTGTCTCGGAATGCAATTTTACAATTGACTCAGCTAAGCTGAGCTCAACTGAAGTCGGCTCATTGCCGGGGGCCACAAATAATGCGCGGACTGTTCCGCAATTGTTTTACGGCGACGTTTAGCGTATGTTTTGCTTTGACCTCAGTGTTTGGCTGCGTTTGCCAGAGACAAACAAAGCCGGCAAGTGGGTAAATTTTGGCCAAGTGCCGCCTGACACAGCCAACACTGAGAGCCGGCTACCAGTTGTCTCGGCCACCTCAAGTAAGTCCCGCCCGATCAATGCTTGCGCTTTGATCATAGATAAACGCACGGATTTATATGCCACATGTCGATCACCAGATACCCTTGTCTCCTCCCCAGCCAGCCAGCTACTATATCATGCCAGCTCTTATACTAAATCAAGCTGGCCGTACCAGAAGACGCAGCAACAACTTTGACAACACACAAAAACTACTTAGCTATGTTGAGTCCAGCTTAATCAAGTCAACTGTTGACACTTGTCGCCAAAAGCCAACAAGTTTCCGTCTTTATTTACGATATGAGCTCTACGAAATCAGATAGAACATGGCATATCAAAAAAATGCACATTTATTTGACTCAGAAATAAACAAAATTAATTCATTTGCAGATATAATTGTGCATGTTTTGTATTTTTGGATACCTAAATGGGTAGAGTTAGAAAGTAATAGATATAGATAAGGATAGAGAGAGAGAGAGAGAGAGAGAGTGAGAGAGAAAGAGAGAGAGAGAAATAGAGTTGCGCCCCATGGAACAACTACTGGTTCTGGTTCAACTGAGCTATTCGTGCATTGGCAATTGTTGGAAGTATGGCCGACCCCTCATAGTATACAGTTTATCGATCAGAACTCAGATTGCATGGGCCATGCTCATCTATCAATGTATCTGTGGACCATCTATATATTGCCTATCTATATCTTTGTTTACCTATCACTCTAGGTTGTACCAATATATCTACCTATCTATCTATATATCTATCTATCACTCTATATGAAGTATATATATACCAACAGAGATATCCATCTAATCGTCAAGCTACCCAGATAGATAGATGGATGGACAGATGGCTATCTTTGTAGATCTCGATTTAACATAACTCGAAAGCTACAATCAAAATTTTATGGGTATAGAATAGATTTTTATGTATATTCCTTACTGATATTATTGACATAAGTTTGATTTTGTAAGCATAATATCTTGGTTGCCGCACCCTATTATCTTCAAAATGAAATACAATCCACATAATAGTATAGGCATATATTCCTATCTGATTAGGATCGTATTTTCGAAATCGCAAAGCGGTACGAATGTTATCCAGCACCCATACTGAACTGTGCATTGGACAGACATTTGGAGCTTGAATATAATAAAAAAAAATGTATATATTTAAATAAATGTATAATTATACATGTAGTTTCTAGACACATCGATAATGGTATACCATGGAACTTTTGTTCACATATGAACGGTTTCTATGTTATTGGATTATTATATCTATTCTATATTTATGCTGTCTGAGGGATTTATTTAAGGGTCTGTTTATATTCAAAAGAACCTGTTTTTTTAAGGCGCTGTCTGTTATTATGGATAGAAACAAAGGAATGTAAGTCTCTTCCATAGAGAATCAAAAATATTAAACTGATCATAAAATATACAAAAATTAGTAAAAAAAAGAAAAATACCCACAACAAAATTAGCAAAATAAGAATAAATAAAAAAAAGTTTCGGGTTTGTCTACAGGCTCGTTAGCTAATATATGAATATTTTACAGAGAACATAGTTCATATAACCATATGCCTAGAGTCGATGATGATGAATCGAAACCCGTTCGACAGAGTTCATCGGATTTCAGGTTTCATAATTATGCGATAGCTGTGACAGCTGCGATAGAATCATGAGTCAATCCCTGGTCCATCTAATGGGCCCAGAGCTGGTCCAGCTGAATGAAACTCATTGTTTGGCATTTGTGGACGCCCATAAATACATATGAGCATGGGACAAGATTGACGCGTACGATTTGCATTTTTGTGTAAGTTTGCGGTCTGAAAACAAGTTGGGCCGCGCCATCACGCCAAGTATAATAAATATTCATGCAGTCGACAGACGGAATCACATAATGTCTCATATTAACTAAATCTTATTAGCCGGGCCGTAGGAAAGAAAGATGCGAACAGGCAAACATACTAATGATAGTTTCACATTCATAATGATCATTATTCCCACTAAGCTCTTGGCATCAAATCCTGATTTTTGCTTATCTCGATCTGCAAATCTTGAATAGTTATGAATATCAAATGAGATGAAATGAATATCAATAGAACCAATTCTAGCAGTTTCTAGACTTTTTTTTAACAAACAACAAATATCCGAAACTTTTATGTCGCGCACGAACTTGAACTGTGAGAGCGTATTATGCAGTCATAAAACTCACTCCCGGCTCAAAATGATTGCCTTAAATCCCATTCTGCCACGCCTTCAAATCATATTCACTTCTCACTCACTTCTTGAAAGAGCAAAGGAAAGTAAAAGTTTTACTAATTTATTGCTAATTAAATGGTATAGCCCTAAGTTACAACTCTGCTCTATAAATGTTCAGTCATATACGAAAATTGATGCTCTCACTCTTCGCCTCTGTCATCCATTATATAACAATAAAAACTAGTTAATCTGTTAAGTTGCCAGAAACGAAAAGTAAAACTATATTTTAATTGCCAATCAACCAGTTCTATATAGAAACAGAACAGGATGATTAGAATGCTAATGTGCTAAGAAAACATATATAGCACGAATGCCATTAACAAACGAGCTTGACTAGTATATACCCTGTGAATATGCAAATGATTGGCCCAACCGTTAATACAATCATATGTAAATCTATTACATATTTGGTTTGATATTCATAGACAAATATTTGTAACGACCTGTATCAAATTTTATGCTTTTGATTTTTGAATTTATTTTCAAAATAAGCTTTGAGAATTTTATAAGGAAATTATTATTGTCGAAAACATTTTTTTTTTTTTTTTTTTTTTTTTTAAATCAAAACAAATAAAATTTAAAATAGGAATCATAAAATTATGTAATATAATAGAATATAGAAAATAAAAACAAATTATGAAATAAATATTATTAATAAATCACTAAAATATTTTTATTTATGACAGAAATCAACTAAAAAGCACTAAACTAAATTAAAATAATAATAAAAAATCAATCTAAAAACTTAAAGACAAATTTGTTAGTCTAACAAAAAAACAAATAATAAAATAATAAGAGCATAGTTTTATTTCCATATCAATACAAACTCGTATTTTGTTTATCTGCGGCTCGTCGATCTTCGCATGATAGACAAACAATAGAACTGAACTCCCAGAGCAGACTCAGAGACGACAAATAGAATATAAATGCATTCAAATATCGAAGATGTGAACTTCTGATACAGATCAAACGACTTCACTGGGTATACTTAGTACGATGAAGAGCAAACAAGCTTCAGTGATGTTCTTTTTGACAGAGTTATTGATTGAATGCCATTCAAGATGCGATAATTGGGTTTCTAAAGACAGTTATTGCTCTGTGAAGTCGACGGATTTGGGCTCAAGTGTACAGGTTGCCAACTACTGGAGGCTGCTGTGTGAAAACTGGTTTCCGACCCAAAGCCGCTTATAGAACCCAAAAAAAAAAAAAAAAAAAAAAGCGACATTAGATAATGAAAATTATATATTAATGAAATAGTTTGCGCTAATTTGTGTTTTTGAAGTTATATTTGATGTGAGGAAAGGTGCGGCGAGAGATGCGATCATAATTAGTGGAGGCCGTTCAAATGTCGTAGACGTTCTAATCAATATTTTGTACGGATGTCGTTTTGTCAACGTCTTGGAGATACCTATTGATAGTCGATTCTCTGCCGCCTTTTCTACTTGGGAATTTGTTTTTGGACTTTGAGAATTTATTTAAATATATATATATATGTATATATTTGTGCACATATATGTATATTAATTTGTGAGTTTCTATAAAAACAATAGAGACGAGTAAGACATAAACCGTTAATTAGCATAGAGCAACCCATTATTGTGTTCCATTCGATAGTTTTTCGTATAAAAACTTGATACCTCGATGCCACCAACAACAGATCAACTCAGCCTACAGACCCTAAACATGGTAAGTTCTAAGAACAAAACACTTATCGAGTGAAGTGCTCGAATCGATAACACTTTGATACTCAATTTCGGTTTTCTTGTCTATCGCAGAAATTCTGCGTTATCGCTTTGGCTCTGGTCGGCCTGGTGGCCGCCGATGTCAGTCACCTGCTCAATGTGGGACAAGGTTCTGGCTATGCTTATGGCGGCTCCTCCGCATCCGCATCGGCATCCTCATCTGCATCCTCATCCTCGTCGGCCCCAGCAGTGCTGCCCGGTAGTGATTCAAGCAGCTACACCCCTGCTCATTTGATTTCGCAGAATCAGCAGGCAACCACTTCTCAAGTCGTTGTCGGTGCAGGCGTCAGCGGCAGCGGTAGCTCATCGGCCCCAGCAGTGCTGCCCGGTAGTGATTCCAGCAGCTACACACCAATTCATTTGAATCCTCAGAATCAGCAAGGAGCTGCCGCACAGCTCATTGTCGGTGCCGATACCAGCAGCTACACACCAGCTCATTTGCTTACTCAGAATCAGCAAGCAGCTACCGGACAGGTAGTTGTCAATGTGGACACCAGCAGCTCATCGGCCCCAGCAGTGCTACCCGGTGGTGATCCCAGCAGCTACCAGCCAGCTCATTTGATTCCTCAGAATCAGCAAGCTCAAGTAATTGTCGGTGCCGATACCAGCAGCTACCAGCCTGCTCATCTGATCTCCCAGGATCAGCAATCTCAAGTCATTGTCGGTGCCGATACCAGCAGCTACACACCAGCCCATTTGATTACTCAGAATCAGCAATCTCAAGTGATTGTCGGTGCCGATACCAGCAGCTACCAGCCAGCTCATTTGATTCCCCAGAATCAGCAAGCAGCTACCGGAGAGGTCGTTGTCAATGTGGACACCAGCAGCTCATCGGCCCCAGCAGTCCTGCCCGGTAGTGATCCCAGCAGCTACCAGCCAGCACATCTGATCCCTCAGAACCTGGGATCAGTCTCAGGCTCTGTGGAGACACAGTCGTTCAACATTGGTGCCAATACTTATACTCCGGAACAGTTCATTCCTCAGGCCGATCGCGTTGCCCACGTTACCTACGGCGTGCCGAAGGCTCCAATTGCTATTGGTGCCAACACCGTCACACCTGCCCATCTGTACCAGGAGCCCGCGTCCAATGGCATTGAGGAATCCAACGTAGCCACATACACGGCTCAGGCTGCCTCTTCAAGTGGCTCCGCCAGCTATGGCACACAATACGGCTCCAACGGCGGCTATGTTTACTAAGCTCTCTAGCTTACTCCATATTTGTCTCCCTCTCGCCTATGTTCCTTCTCCTTTTTGTGAATAATAAAATTTCAAAACGAAATGTATTTATCGACTTTTAAATCGAATGGACTCGGAATGGGCAAACGTAGTTAGTCGACCCATCTTAAATGGAACCATAATTTGAAATGTCAATCCCATATTCTCGCAGAGCACGTCACGGTCCATTCGCTCATAACGAAGATTCGCTTCGAGTGTCTAGCACTGCCATTAATTTTAATTAGTCGGATATCGGAATTGATTCGCTGGCAAATCGAAGCTGAGATACTCTAGCCATATTTGATATATGAAACTGCAGTCAATGAAAATTAAATATGGATCCATTTAATAAATAACTAAGGCACAGCTGAAGCCAATTTGAATTTATTTACATTTTTCTATCTTATATAAGCAATCTCTGAGTTAAGTCAAACTTGGCCCAATCCGTTTAAACGAGCTGCATTTAGTTAGCTCATATCAATTTATAACCCATAATTCAACTGTGTTAATTATTTCGTGACGTTCGCGTTTATGTAAATGCAATTTCAGTAATTAATGTTAACACTCTGTTATGCATATGTAGAGGAAGTTGGCCTTTTTCTATGCCAATGTTAGCACTCTGCGTGATGAATTATGTAGATCTATATAATGTAGATGTATTTAATGTAGGTGTATGTATATAATTAATAATTATATTATGTATAAGAAATTCGGCTTTTCCATGTCAATGTTAAAGCACTGCAAATGTATATGATGTATACGATTCATATGATGTATATGATGTAAACGATTCATGTGATGTATATGAAGTAGGTGATGTATATGATTTATGTGATGTATATGATGTATATGATGTATATGGTATATATGATTTATATGATGTATATGATGTGTACGATGTATATGATGTATATAATTTATATGATGTATGTGATGTATATGATGTATATGATGTATATGATGTATATGATGTATATGATGTATATGATGTATAT
>NW_022046278.1:0-15165 GCF_001654015.2 Drosophila navojoa | reverse complement strand
TGATGTATATGATGTATATGATGTATATGATGTATATGATGTATATGATGTATATGACGTATATGACGTATATGATGTATATGATGTATATGAAGTATATGATGTATATGATGTATATGATGTATATGATGTGTATGATGTATGTGATGTATAGATGCATATGATGTATATGATGTATATGAAGTATATGATGTATATGATGCATATAATTTACATGAGGTATATGATGTATATAATTTATATGATGTATGTATGTGATGTATATGATGTATATGACGATATGTATGTACATACATGTGTATGCATAGGTACAAATATTACTTATGCATATAAAGTTTGTTTTTGTTTACAAATGTTAACACTCTGTTATGCCTTTGTATAGGTTGTTAATATTTAGAGAACATCGACTTGCCCTAATAATATATGCTGTCAGGGTAACATATGTTAATAATTGACTTATGTAAATGTTGCTCGTTGCCTTTCAAGGCAATTTACTAATGAGTTCAACAATGTCGGTTTGTCGCAACTCCTCCTACTCGTACATTCTGATAAATAATTACAATGTCAGCATTTCATGTTTGACTTCCTGTTCAAAGGAAATAGAAGGCTTGCCAATTATTGAGTCACTTGAACCGGTCCCTTGAGATACAACTGCAATTCGTCAATGTTGGAATGCCCTTAAATAAACGAAGACAATTAAAGGCTGCAGCGATTGAGAAATGTTGTGAGCTGTGTCTGTTACAGGTTCATGAACTTTTGCAGGCCATGCTCGAAGTAAAAGTTGATCCGAAGACTTGCCATGCCCTCTACAAATTATGTAAGGCTATGAGCTCCACTCGCATATCAGCAGGCATGTCCGCTCAGTGTTCTCAAGGCCGTTTGGCTTCTTTTTTTTAGAAAGTGCTACGTAATGGCAACGCGACTGGGCCAAGCCATGCTGAATCACATCATTTTGCATTCTTGGCATGGGGATGCGGGATGCGGGCTGCTTTGATCTTGCCAAGGTCTGTTAAGCTGCAGTCGGCGCTGGGCTGGGCTGGGCTGGACTGCCTTACCTCTGCTAATGGTTTGACCCTTTTATTTTCCTACAATTTTTAATTTTCTGTTAATTTTGTGTCAAACTGAAATTCAATTAATTTCTTTAATTGAATCCATGCGGTCAGAGTGACAGCCCGATTCGACCAGTTCGCATAAAGCCATAAAACCCATGACCTTCAAAACGAATTGGTTCGTGTGCGCCCTTAGCCATCTCTCTCTCACTCACTCTCTCTCTCTCTCCCGCTCAGTCGCTCATTTCGCACTCACCTTTTCTGGCACTAATGAGTATGAAAATTAGTTGACAGACTAGTATTTAAATCCATCTATTAGCCGGCTAGATCTTTGGATCATAATCTTGTCCACCAAAAAAAGTAAAAAATTAAAATAAATAAAGGTTGCGGAAAAGTTTTGTAAATGCGTAAACTTGTTTAACGCGTGTGCTTTTTATTTTTTTCTCTCGCTCTTATTGTTTTTGTTATTTGCTTTTTCTGGCTTGTCTTTATTTATGGTTTTATGTTTTTTTTCTTTGCGCTTAGTGTATATTTTAAGTGGAAGCTGCAGACGTAGCTGCTCCCACCGCCTCTACCACCTCTACCGCCGCTGCTGACGCTGCCGTCGCTGGCGCTGCTGCCGGCAGCTGCCTCTTCTCCAAATGTGCTGCAAGTTGAGTGATGCTCTTTTTTCGCTATAAATTGCCGGCATGCTTTAGGGATCAGCATCAGTTTCAACGTCTAGCTCGTCCAGTACAGTCGTAGTCGTACCTATCCATCCAACATGGTTAGTACACCTTAACCGTTGGAGCCAACCGATCACAAATTGGTTCACATTTTATTTTTTTTATTTTTTTCTATAATCTTCTATAACATTTTTTTTTAATGTGCAAGTGTTATTGTTATTGTGCTGTGCTCTGTGCCTAATCGGATCAAACGTCTTCTTCTCGTCCATTGCAGAAATTCCTTATTGTGTTCGCTCTGTTCGCCTGCGCGGCAGCCGATGTCAGCCACCTGGTGCCCAGCAACGATTATCTGCCGCCTGTGCAGCAGTCGTACTCGACTCCATCGGTGAGCTATACGTCCGGTGGTGGCAGCTACTCGACTGGCAGCACCTCCTACGCGGCTCCTGCTGTCAGCTACCGTCCACCCACAAACGAATACCTGCCCCCTGTGCAGCAGCAGGTTTACACCGCTCCGGCCGTACAGCAGCAGGTTTACACCGCTCCTGCCGTGAGCTACACTGCCCCAGCTGTCCAGCAGACCTACTCTGTCCCAGCCTACCAGCAGACCTACACCGCCCCGGCTGTCCAACAGACCTACTCCGTTCCCTCTTACCAGCAGACCTACACCGCCCCGGCTGTCCAACAGACCTACTCTGTCCCCTCTTACCAGCAGACCTACACCGCCCCGGCTGTCCAGCAGACCTACACCGTCCCAGCTGTCCAGCAGACCTACGCTGCCCCCTCTTACCAGCAGACCTACACCACTGGATCCACCGGTGGTAGCTACTCGGTTGGCGATGTCGGCACCCAGTACGCCGCCAACGGTGGCTATGTCTACAAGAAGAAGTAAGACGTTGCAAACTGTTCACCAAATCGAATTAGCAACAGTGTAAATAGCCCATAATGTGCTCTTTGCACCATCAATTCTATTCATTTGTTTTTTTTTTACCAACCTGTGTGTATATAATTAATTAAAAAGAAAAAAGAAACAAATCAGCGAGGTTTTATTTTAGATATTTAATTACATTCCCTTTGCTTCCGAATCAGAAATGCAAATCAATAATCATTCATTCAGTCAGTCAATCAAAGTCCATCAATCATTATTAAGTGTATTCTCTCACATGACAGATCTCGAAGCTTTCAAAGTCTCGAAGAGCTTTTGCCAAAGATGTCAAAGCTAAGAAGTTGCCTAAACAAGCTTACGGCAAGCTTAGCGCGAGCTTTTTACGTGGCTTTTAAGCTCGAGCTTTGCTCCTCGCAAAGCTCTTGTTTATGCTGGATACTAATATTGTAAAAGACTTGTAAAAAGCTTACTGGCATATGATTACCAAGAAAAAAGTTTATTTTTGCAAATTGCGAATATTATATATATAAAATAATAAATCAATATATTACAAACAGATCTAAGCACAGAGGACGATAAGGAAATCAAATGGAAAATGTAAGACATAGATTAGAGGGTATCTAAAAGCTAAGACAAACAAAGGGACCTGATTGTTCACATGCAATACAAGTACAGGGTATCTCAAAATTAAAAATCAAGACACATACATATAATATAGGATATCTCAGACCCGATCGATATATAGGCACTATCAAGTCAAGTATAGGGTATCTCAGAGTCAAATAGAAATTAAAATACAAAACTAAAATACGTTAGGGGCAGTTCGAATTATAGACTTTACTTTAAGTACAGCACTGTATTA
This sequence comes from Drosophila navojoa, assembly GCF_001654015.2. Next base: position 11,706 of record NW_022046278.1, on the reverse strand, counting down.
TATGTCAAATACAGGGTACTGAGTAAGACTTAAAATATTAAGATATATTTAATATACTTCTTTTTATTGCTGTATAGTTCAAGTCCTTTAAGGATAGTTGGTTACATATACTATTAATTTTAAGTACAGGGTATCTCATAAGACAAATCGCCACTGAAATGAAAAGCAGTCACTGATATTTTCAAGTACAGGGTGTCTCATAGTCAAATAACGAGTAAAAAGAGACTTCCATGTGACAGAATACAAGGTATAAAAGAAGTTCGACTATATATATACTAGGTAAAAGTCTATCTGAGATGCCCTATACATACTATTACTATATAAAAGTACTACTAAATTAATATTATGCATCCAGTATAGGGTATCTCCACGGTCCAGTTGCAACACAGCAAAGTCGCATGGCATCATTTGTCATTCGACTTTTGTTTGTTTATTTACATAGAGTTGAGTTCTATTATGTCATTATTTCCAACAGTTTTGGAATCTGTGTGTGTGTGTGTGTCTGTGTGTGTGAGTGGATATGTTATGAGGCTAATTTGCATTGTGAATATTGAATTGAGAATTGAACATATAGGGGAGTTGATAAGAGATTCTTTTATATCTGGATTGTAACATTTATAATTATTATATCATAGAAAGCGTCGAAATGCCGAAACTGGAACTGAATTGTTAATTGCCAAGAGGCAAACCAGTTGAGAGAAATGTATTTCGTGTAGTCTTTGTATGCAAAATTGCCGGAGCACCAGGAGCCAGACGAGGGGCGGCCGGCAGGCGGGTGATGCGATACGGAGGGTGAGGAGGAGGAGGAGGAGTAGGAGGAGAAGGAAGAGTAGGGTCAACCGATGTTGACAGTTTAACAAATTTGCCCGGCTGCCTAATTAATTTTTATAGTTCAAATTCGGATTTGGAAGTTCAACGGAACTTGGCATCGCCCAGATGGCCATTATGATGCAAAGTAGACGAAAGTGAAATGGAATCGACACGAAATACGACATTTATGTAAGTTTTGCTAGATCACAATGTAACCGGCGCACTCTGGCTTCCACTTATAAGTGGCCCACTTCATGGCCCATGCCGCACACAGTTCACACCGCCCGCTCGAGCTTGAAGAGCGCTACGACACCCGACAACTCGCAGAGATCGAATCGCTAGAAGGATGCCTACAATGCCATGGACCAAATGGCCACTGCTGCTCCAGCTGGGGCTGCTGCTGGTCCTGCACCTGACCACAGCCGATGTTAGCCATCTGTCCAAAAACTATTTGCCACCGGATCCCAAGCCGTCGGCCGCGCAGCCCCTGGCGGACGAGCCAGCCCCGGCGGAGCCTGCCAAAGCCAACGATGGCAGCTACTATCCCGGCGGCGGCTTGACGCTGCCCTCGGGCTACTCGGTACCCAATGGAGGCAATGTTCCACAGCCGCACAGTGCACCGCCCAATTTCCCGCTGCCCATTTATCCGCCGTACTTTGGATTCAACGGCGGTAGTGCGGAAGCCTTTGGCAATGGGTTTGCCAATGGAGCACAAGGACCACAATTCCAACAGCCTGGCCAGTTTCCAGTCGGTCCTCAGCCTGGCCAGTTTCCAGTCGGTCCTCAGCCTGGGCAGTTTCCAGCTGGTCCTCAGCCTGGCCAGTTTTCACAGGGCGCTCAGTTTGTAGGAGGACAACAAGGCTTTCAGTTTACGCCTGGACAACAGGGCGGAGGCTTTCCAGTTGGCCCACAGGGCGGCGGCTTTCCAGTGGGACCCCAAGGCGGCGCCTTTCAAGCCGGCCCAACGCCATTTGCACCCGATTACCTGACCATGCAAGGACTACCGGCAGCCGCCATACCGCTGCCCTTCCAGCAGAACGTTGGCTTTGGTCAACAGACTGGCTTTGGCGGTCCACAGTCCACACATCACTTCCAGCACCTGGTCAACGTGGGTCAGCCATTCGTGCCCAGCTTCGGCATACCCGGCCAAAACTATCAGCCGCATCCACAGCGGTTCGCCGACGAGCCGCAGCCAGAGGGCAAGGCGAAGCCAAAGAGCACAGACGCCAAGGCGCTGGCCAAGTCCCACAACAAGGAGACCACCTACGCCTCCAACGGTGGCTACGTCTACAAGCGCGCGAAATGAGCAACGACGACATTTAGTGCCAATAAATTATTATTTAATCAATTTGTGTTTTATTTTTTTTTTTCTGTGTCTCTCTCTCTCCCTCTCTCTCTCCATTCGGTACGGTTCGATTCGATTCGATATTCAATTTGATCATCACCTTGTGCTTTTTTCCCGTGTTTACGATCTCACACGATGAGCAGATACGAGTCACAAAAGCTCGGCTTGGCTTTGAGAAGAACATAAAACGAAAAAAAAAAACACACTTAAGCTTAGCGAGTCATGTCTGGCTTGACCCGAGCAACACCTAAAAACAATAGTTAAACTATTTATTGTATTATATAACTCAATGAAACAGGCGGATATACTTGACTCGTTTATTGAAAATGAAACTATAAATTAGAGCCAGACCTTGAAAGAGGTCAAAACTTAACTAAGTTTCGCTGTCTATCTCTATCTCTCTCTCTTTCTCTCTCTTTTTATACATACCTCTTTATCTCTATATCTATATAAATATACATATACATATCTACTTTAGTAGACAGCCTATTAGATACTAGAGATATTGGATATTTATATGTTTATGTAGGTAAACAAACTTAAGTCTTGGGTTTTTGAGATGAGATACAAGTTTGGTATCCACGCTTACTGGAGAGCTAGCAAATCGAAGCTCTGGATTTTATGAGGTCAAATTGCGGAAGAGAGTCTATTCATCAAATAAAGCCGAACATATATCGAACACAATTAACGGTTTTTGATCTACGTTAGAGTATTATGCAGTCGATTATGTCTGATTTGCCTAACAGTACTTTATATGTTATAATATTGTTTCCACATTTTTATATTCATTCACGAAAGTGAATTATATTGATTTTTTGCAATGCTCGTCAGTCTAGCCGTCCGTCCGTCTGTATGTTCGTCCGTTACTCCGTCCGTCTGCTCGTCCGTCTATCTGCCCGCCCAAACGATTTCGACGCTATTGAAACTATAGACTTGTGTATACTCTCGAATAATAAAAAGTCAAGACCTGTCCTATCCACTCACTAGGGGGCGTGGCAAATCGAAGACAGCATTTTAAGGTTCCTCAGAAACTATGATACTCAAAGTGCTAAAGAGATCACATTTCGAATTCAAACTCGAGCTAATAGCCCGAAATTCAAGAGATATTCCGATTAAATCCAAGCTCAATACGGCCGTACAATTTTTGTCGAATTCTTTCTATTGACTGAATAGAAATTTCGTCTTCTAAATACCCTATGTCAACTCAACCTCAACTAATGTTTTCAATATCAACTACTCAGTCGGTTAACATAATGACTAGTCAAAGGGAAATACCCACCCATGAATAGTAGAATAACTATTTGCAGCCTAGTAGCGTTAAGCTGACTAAATCGTATGCGAATCGTTGCGAAACTCGCTCCATATGAAATAGATTTGCTAATTCTTTGCAAGCAACGCCCACAGGTGTCCAAGCAAAGGTGATATTTCCTTTGGCTTGCAACTCTTGTATTTTATGTTTCTATGCAAATTCATTTGGCAAGTTTCGCGCTTCTTCTTCTTCATTTTGTTTTGTTTTTTTCTCTTGATATCTTGTGGTTTTATAGTCGTTAATTTTTCATATTTGTCTACACAGTTTTTCGATGTTTTGTTTAGCTGCAGCCCCCCCATTGTTGCTATTATTATTTAACGTACGTTATGTTGTTGAATAGATTTCGTTTGTTTCTATTTGATAGATACCTACATACATTTATGATGTGTGTGAATACCCTGTCCGCAGTGAATTTGATTGATTAAGGCCAGAAAAGCATAAGCAGACGTTGAGCAGAGCAAGGCCTAGGCAATTATGAGAGTATTTTGTTATAGTATTATCATATAAGAATATACTCTCATAACTGGAAATCTAATTTCGAGTTCACTTTCAGAGAGCAGTTGCTCTGGAGCTCCTCTATACCATAGAGCTAGTTCAAGCTAGCTCAATCGAAGCAATCAAACATGACTTGCACTCTGCTTACAGGGTATCCAGCTAGTCAGCATCTTCAATGCTTTTTACGGCCATACCTCTGCTTCATTTGCATTCGCTTGTAAAACAATTTCATTCAACGCTTTGTCAATTATACAAGCCATGTTTTCTATGCTAGTCTCTGTAAAGCTTATGCCGATGCCGGTCTTCTTCTGCTTCAGCTTCTTCGTCATTTTCTTGTTAATCTTAAAGGTTGTCCGATCGGCAATTAGTCATAATTACTTAATGCAACTGTTGCCAGGGGCACAGACCCTCAACTTGACATTTTTTTACAGCTTTTTGTTTCATTTCCATCAGCTCGAGCGACGCGTGCAAAAGCCGCAGGTGCAAACATATTGTTGTTGCTTTTGTTGTTGTTGACCAAAAATTTCGGTATCGATTTGTACGCTTGATAAGAAATTATCAAGCTGAGATCTGACTGAGATCTGACTTCATTATCATTATAATAAACATAATTTTCTAAACAAATGTGAAACGCAGCCGCACAATATCATGAAATGTATAACAGCGTGTTATGCATGAAGGCTAAAATTAAAGGAATTATACAAATATGGACATATTTTATGGACATATGCATATATGCATGCGAAATATAAAATAGCAACACCATCACATTGAATAGGCTAAGGAGGTGCAGCTCTAAACTATTTTGGATAAGCTTCATAAACAGAAATCATTTTTTTCCAAAAATACTTAAAAATTAAATTAAATTTTGTGTATATATGTATATATTTTACTCATATTTATATATATGTCAATAAAAACACAAATAAAAATGTGTATTCTTTTTAATTTAGATCATAATAACATACAAAACATAATTTATTTTGTTCATCAAAAAGTGCAGTATATTTCTGTTCAGTATATTTTCTTATTAATAAATGCGAGATTGATAAAGAGAAATAACTTTTTTTATATATACGAAGTATATCCATGTTGCCAATATTTATATACATATATGCATATGTATATGTGGTTAATAACAAAATGAACATTGCTTTTATTTTTCTCGTGTATTATTTATGACATATTTGGCAACATTTTGCGAGTATTTAGTTTCTAATTTATTTTGGCTTATTTTTAATTGTTTATTTTAATTTGAGCAAATGACGCAGAAGGCAAAATAATTTAAAATTCAACCTCAAGAAAAGAGCAACAACAATTAGATAATATTTTATTATCTTTTTATTTTTTGTCAACATATTTACATGCTTGTTTGTTTTTGCACGATTGCAAAATCGACGCGGCCAGTGTTGCCACCCCGTTAGAATGCGTCAGTGACGTGAAAGCTTAGGCCTGTTTCTGGCTATCGAACGCTGCCTAACAGCGATACCTATCGCTGCTGTTGATTGTCAATTCAATGCCAACTCTAGGAGTTCGCCGCGGATCGCCGATCAGTTTGAATTGCATAATTTAACTAGGTGAAGTCAACGAACGCACCCAGGCAGGCATCAATTGGTGGTCAGCAGAGACTGCAGCAGCAGCAGCAGCCGTCGCAGCAGAAACTATGCAAATGCGCAATTGCAACAAATGCAAACACACTTTGAGCTCTGGAAAACTATTGCATGTGTGTTCGAGTGCGTGTGCTTGTGTGCGTGGGCTTGCGAAAAGAAAGCCATTTGTGTAACACCGCCCCCGAGATGGGAAATATGAGATTAGCAGACGCGACTGGGCCACATCGCAGCACAGGCAGAGCCAAGCCGAGCCGAGCTGTTGGCATTGTGTGTGCATCGTCGTCGAGAGTGTGAGGCATTGTTTGTTTGCTGTTTGTTGTATCTTCTTCTTTTTTCATTTATTTATAAATATTTTTTTTTGTTTTTTGTCTACAACTTTTTGGGCATTTATTAATCGGCCCAAAGTTATAGCCAAATTGCAAGCTTTTGTTGTGAGCATTTAGCATTTACATATTCACACACAAGCGACACACGCACACCATGAAATATAGATGTCCAAGATGACGCTGAACCAATTATGGAATGACAATGATGCTAGCTGTCGCCGCAAGTGCTCTGGCCGCCGTCTTCAGATGGCATTCGACTATAAATGCCCATCGGATCTGTTGGGCAGGCATCAGTTTTACGGTTTCGTTCGTTTGGTGTAGCACGCGCAGATCTTGTAACTTCACACACAACATGGTAAGCGAGTGCGCCCAGCCGCGACCATCCTCACTTTTACCACCTGCCTGCCATTAGCCAACTCTGGATTGTTTAATCTGTTTCTGTTTCGGTTTCTGTCTATTTTCATGTCTTGTGGTTTGCCTGGCAGAAACTCATTGCGTTAGTCGTCGTTGGCACTGCCATGGTGGGTCTGGCTCTGGCCCGTCCGCAGTCGAATGCCTATTTGCCCCCGGCTCCCATCAAGGGTCTGCAGCAGCCCGGCCAGCAAGCGATCAGCTATCAGAGCTATCAGCTGCAGCCGCAGCAGTCGCAGCGTTCCATTGCACAGATTGAGTCGATCCGTCCATCCGTTTCATTGGGCAGCTTCACCATCCACAGCGGCGGCCAGTCGAGCGTTAACCAAGTGTCAACGGCTCCACAGCCCACGGCCGTCAGCTACGAGACATCCAAATCGTCAGTTAGCGTGGCGCCAGCAGCTCCCACGCAGCTCTTTGTGCCCTCGCCTCCAGCTGCTGCTCAGGAATCCACAACCGTTGTTGAGCAGTCGGTGAGCACTCCAGTGGCCGCTCCAGTGACCCAGCAAACCTACTCAGCACCAGCTCCAGTCGCCCAGCAGTCATACGCCGCCTCAGCTCAAGTGGTTCAGCAAACTTACTCCGCTCCAGCGCCAGTAACTCAGACGACCTACACTGCTCCAGCGCCAGTGGCTCAGCAAACGTACTACACTTCAGCTCCGGTGGCTCAGCCAACCTACTCAGCTCCAGCTCCAGCCCTTCAACAGCTGTACTCTGCTCCAGTTCCAGCTCCAACTCAGCTGGTGCAGCAGACTTACTCTGCTCCAGCACCAGTGGTTCAGCAGACCTACTCCGCTCCTGCTGCCACTCCTGCTCCCGTGGTTCAGGAGACCCAGTCCATTCAGAGCACTACCCAAGTAATTTCGGCCCCAGCGCAAGTGGTTCAGGAGAATCAGGTGATCTCGTCGCCCGCACCTGCTGTTCAGGAAATCTACTCCACTCCAGCAGCCGCGCCAGCGGTGCAGCAGACCTACTCTGCCCCTGTGAGCCAAGTGATTACGACCTCCACTCCAGTGGTGCAGCAGTCATATGTCGCTCCCACTCAGGCCATTCAGGAAAGCTATGTTGCGGCCCCGGCTCCAGTGGTGCAGCAAACCTATACTGCTTCTGCTCCAGTGGTGCAACAAACCTTTGCTGCCTCTGCCCCGGTAGTGCAGCAATCATACACCGTTCCTGCTCCTGCTCCGCAGGTGCAGCAAATCTTCTCCGCCCCAGCTCCAGTTCCAATCGTTCAGCAAGTGCAGGAGACTGCCATCCAACAGGCTCAGTTTACCGGCTATAACTACCAGGCACCAGCACCCACTGCAACCTACAATCTACAAAAGGTCGTCTCTGCCTCCGCACCCGCACCCATCCAATTCCAAGTGCAGCAGCAACCGCAGCAGCAGCAAGTACAGCAGGTGCAGCAGCAGCAGCAACTGCAGCAAGTGCAGCAGGTACAGCAAGTGCAGCAGCAGCAGCAACAACTGCAACAGCAGCAAGTGCAGCAGCAGCAACAACAACTGCAAGTGCAGCAGCAGCAGCAAGTGCAGCAGCAGCAGCAAGTGCAGCAGGTACAGCAAGTGCAGCAGCAGCAACAACTGCAGCAAGTACAGCAAGTGCAGCAGCAGCAACAATTGCAACAGCAGCAAGTGCAGCAGCAGGTGCAGCAGGAGCTGCAGCAGCAAGTGCAACAGGCGCAGCAGGAGCTGCAGCAGCAAGTACAACAAGTGCAGCAGGAGCTGCAACAGCAAGTGCAGCAAGTACAACAACAAGTGCAACAGCAAGTGCAACAGCAGCAAGTGCAACAGCAGCAAGTGCAACAGCAACAAGTGCAACAGCAGCAAGTGCAGCAGCCACAGCAACAGGTGACCTATACCACCACGGTTCAGGCTCCAGTGCAATTGCAGCAATCCTATGTACCAGCACCACCCGCTCCACTGCAATTGAGCAGTCCAGTTGCTGCGCCAGTGGCACAGTTCACGCCCAACTACAGCTTCACACCTGCCCTTACCCAGCAGGTGAGCTACGCACAGCCAGCTGCCCAAAGCCTTGTGCAGAGTACGACCACCGTCCAGCAAGCTGCTCCAGCTCCCATTGCAACTCCAACTCTGGTCTCGGCTCCAACTAGCAGCGCTCTGATTAGCAGCCCGGCCCCAGCGCCAGCCACAGTCACAACCAATGCCATCTCACAGATTGGCACCAACTACGGCAGCAACGGCGGCTACGTGTATGAGAAGACAAACTAAATGCGTTTGAACGGGTTGTCGAGCAGACGCCCGAACTCGCATTTGCGACACCGTGAATTGTTTTTTTTTTTTTTTATTATTTTTATGTAACCTAGCCAAATTGTAGTACTAGTTTTGTTAAATTGCTTCTTTTTTTTTTACTTGAAATATAATCGACTAATGAAATGAAATTAATTCAAGTGTTTGCCCTTCACGCGGTCAGCGCTGAAAATCCTTCGAGCCGTTACAGCTCTGTAAATTTCAAAACTAACAGCAGCTGAACAGCTTATGCGCGTGGAAAGCTGCCAACACTGTTAAACAACTCGTGTGTAAAAAGTGCGAAATTGAGAGCAGTTTGATGTTAAATTTAAATTCGTCACACACAGTGTTGCCAGAACTGTTAAGGAACAGAACTGTAAGTTACAGCGCTGCCATAACTGGTAAAAGCACTGTTAGAGGAACTATTAGTGCCCGAGCTGTTAAGAAAGTCATTATTAGAGCTGTTAAGTGAAGCGCTGCCAAGTCGATCAAATAACAGAAAGGAGAACTTTAAACGCCAGAGCTGTTAACTAGCTGATAGTTCTCTGATGAGAATTGGCAAACGGAGCGCCAATTTGAAATGTCTCACGAAATACAATATGAAAAAGACATTAATTATCAATCAGAGAAGCAAACGGATGTGAATGTGAAAAGCGCAAAAAAGACGGATTTAGAAAATGCTATAAATAGCTGATATTTAAAATGTAATATATCTGATTGCCAGACACATTTCGATGTCGAATATGAAACTGCTTTGTATATTGAGTCTACTACTTGGCGTTACTCATCATCAGCAGCCGCACTTGGCTATCTGCTGCTGTTGATTAATTAATATCAGGCCGTCTCGGCTCTCTGAAAATCCCATCGTGTTTTAATTTGTTTCTTATTTAATATAGCCACAAGGTAGCTTTTTTCATTGTTTTCATGTTGATTGATTGTGCGCTATGACTGATTGCAGGGCATAGAACTCGTTGGCTATAGACGGCCCACCTAGCGGACCTGCCAAGCTGAGCGTTATGAATGGAGTTTCGTTTGCCAATATCGTGCTTTATGAGTCGGCCATTAAATGGACGAGCTGTGCGACTATAAATGCCAGCCGAAATAAAAGCAACGAAACATGTTTCAGATAGAATATTGAGTTCTGAGCCAGCTAATGAACAAACCACCAATCATCATCACTGACGGACGTCTCACTCCGAGCTCCACTAGGAGCTCAAGCTTGTTCTGAACATTGCTTTTATTATTATATGAGTCTTATTTGTTTTGTGCTTTTATTTTATTATTATATTTTTTTTTGTTCTCTCTGGTTTATTCATAGAAAGCTTATAATGAACGATATTTTATGAGCATTTGTTAAATAAGCTACAAGTTCTTATTATCTTGTTCTTCTCGCTGCGTCGCTTTGACATTTGTCTCTTGACTATAAATATGCTAGGACGCGCTAGTCAAAAGTTAGTTCTTTGACCAACTTTGTCAACGCAGCAACGCGCAGGAACACCCTCACAGCACCCCCGCATACACGCATACACGCACACACACACTCTCACACACAATGGTTAGTAAGGACATGCTGCTCTGGCTCCGGCTCCTGCTAATAGCTCCTGCTAATCATTTCAGCAACTCTTTGCCATCGTCTCGTTCGCCCTGTTGGCCCTGGCCGCAGCTGATGTCAGCCACCTGAGCAACACCTATCTGCCACCGCGCTCCTCCGTGATCACGAGTGTGACCAAGAGCTACGTCGCTCCGGCTGCCTCCGTCCAGAGCGCCTCGTATGCCGCCCCAGCTGCTGTGGCGTCTGCCGATGCCGGCTCGTTCAGCAGCGACTCCTCGTTCGTGGCTCCCGCTGCCTCCGTCCAGACCACCTCGTACGCCGCCCCCGTCAAGACTTTCACCAGCAAGACTTACACCGCTCCGGCTGCCACCTACCAGAGCACTACCTATGCTGCCCCAGCTAAGCAAGTCTTCAGCAAGACCTACACCGCCCCAGCCACCAGCAGCTTTACCGCTGACTCATCCTATGTCGCTCCCGCTGCCTCTGTTCAGACCACCTCGTACGCCGCCCCCGTCAAGACTTACACCAGCAAGACCTACACCGCCCCAGCTACCGCCGACACATCCTATGTCGCTCCCGCTGCCAGCTACCAGAGCACTACCTATGCTGCCCCCGTCAAGACTTACACCAGCAAGACCTACACCGCCCCAGCCACCAGCAGCTTTACCGCCGACTCATCCTATGTCGCTCCCGCTGCCAGCTACCAGAGCGCATCTTATGCTGCTCCCGCTGAAGCTGCCGCCGCTGGTAGCTTCACCAGCGACTCGTCGTACGTCGCCCCTGCTGCCAGCTTCGAGAGCGCCTCGTACGCCGCTCCAGCCAGTGGCTTCACCAGCGAATCCTCGTACACTGCTCCCGCGGCCAGCTTCGAGAGTGCTTCGTATTCTGCTCCCGCTGCAGCTGCCGCTACCGCTCCAGTTGCCAATGTAGTGAGATACTCTGGCATTGACACCGTCTATGGCTCGAACGGCGGCTACGTCTACTAGTTGGCTCCAAGAACGCTTCCAATCGATATTCCTCACAATTTTTTTTTTTCGAACCAACCTTTTTTTTTTTATAAATTAAAATAAAAACAATGAATTTCTTAAACTACCAGAAACGATAAACGCAGCATTTTATTTGCATTCGATGAAAGTTCTACAAAGCACTCGGCCCGTAAATATGCAAATTTGTATTCATATTTAGTCATATGCATATACATGGGTCTCTATAAATACTTCTTTAAGTAAGACCATTGTTCTACTATAATTAGTGAATTTTTAATGTTTAATGTGTTTCCTTTAGAAATAGATTCGATGTTTTTGGGCGTTCTGTGATATCATATGATATTAATATTTCATGATTTCATCATCAATACGTCAATACATCTATATCATACTAAAATTTCGTTATATAAAAACTATTCGCTCAGCCATCAAGATCCGTTTAAAGTAACTGGAGCACTACCGGCTGTGGGCTTGATTGATTACAATGATATGAGACTTAGATCAGTCTGAAGAAGTCAAGGGAATCTAACTATTCAATTCTTATTATTTCAATTCTCTCTCTCTCTCTCTCTCTCTCTCTCTCTCTCTCTCTCTCTCTCTGTATCTATGTATATCT